>PVKU01000722.1:296168-407797 GCA_004027475.1 Anoura caudifer | reverse complement strand
GCTTAATCCCCACCTCCTGCCACCCTGAGACACAGGGGTTAGGAAGTGCAAGGACCCATGAGAGAAAGAGTCTAGCAGTCACCTCAGGCAGGATAGAGTGCAAGAGGAGGAACAGCCTTTGGTCGCCTCTGCCAGGCCCGGGAAGGTGCAGCGGGCGGCTCTCCGCATAGGGCAGCAGGTGCCACGCCCAGGAGCGCTGCCCTGTTACTCCGCTGCGGAGGCGCGCGACGCACTGTCCTAATTGAGTGTGGTTATGGACCCTAAGAAAACACCCAGTGCCCCTTGCCTGGGCTGCCCAGGCGTAAATGCATAATCAATCTTCTCAATTTATGTTCCTAGGAAACAGTCACATTCTTATAATCCAAACAGAGCATTTATATCCAAATTGAGACTCTTTCATCACAACAAATTTACCTCTTCTTGTTTATATTTTAGCACCTACAAGCTTCAGCTCACCTAGGGGAGTGTCCAAAGAATTTTTTTTAAAAAAGCCTTGACTGATGTAGCTCAGTAGATTGAGTGCTGGCCTGCGAACCAAAGGGTCGCTGGTTCAATTCCCAGTCAGGGCACGTGCCTGGGTTGCGGGCCAGGTCCCCAGTTGGGGGCACATGAGGGACAACCACACATTGAAATTTCTGTCCCTCTCTTTCTCCTTCCTTTCCCCTCTCTCTAAAAAATAAATAAATAAATAAAAGTTTTAAATTTTTAAATAAAAAACTTCAATAGAAGGTAACATTTGATCAACTCCCCAAGCTTTGTCACAGAACTACTTCTGGTGCCCATTTGCCATTCTGACATGTGTATAAGCCCTGAATGATTTAGGGACTGTCAGTACTGAATTCTGAGAATTACTGTTTCACTGTACAGGAAGTATTCCTTTTATGAAAATTCAGTGACACCTAATCATCACATCGACCACAGCAGAAACTGTAATAATAGTCTGGGTGGTGATTGTCCACCTTCCAGAATGTTCACATAGTGGTGGCATTATTAACCTGATAAATTTATTAAATTAGTATTATTAATCTGGTAAATTTATGGTCGGAAATATGTAAAACGCTAAAAATACTTGCACAGTACTTCAATTTAACAAAGCAATTTTTCCATCTATTATTCTATTTAACCTCCAAAGCAACCCCTTAAGGGTGGTATTATTTATCTTGTTTTATACATGAAGAAACTAAATCCTGGAGAGGATAAGTAAATCTTCCAAGCCCCCACGGGTAATAAGTGAGCGCAGTGTCCTTCTCTTCCACCCAGGAAGTTGTTACAGCCCCTCCTCACACTCACCACACACCTGCCCTCCAGGAAAGAGCAACCTGACATGGGCCAGAGCTGAGCCAGGCAGCTGCCATGTGCTGGTATCTCATTTGGTTCTTCAGCAGGCCAGCGTGTATAAGACCTAGAAAGTCTTCAAAGACCTGTATATGGTAGAAGCATATACCAGACTACACCGTAGTAAACCATAACATAAAAAGTGTAAACAAAATGCTAGAAAGACACCAATGAATGAGACTCCTGGGTTTAGGAGAAATGTTAATGCACCTCTGCATTTCAGAATGCCAAAGCCTATTATATCGCATTAACAGCCTACAGAAATGCAAAATAAGTAATATGCCAATTATTTTTTCAGAGGAATTTAAACTTAAGAAGATACCTTTTTAAAATTTTACTAATACTAGAAAACAGGGTCTCCAAAGAAACAGGATCTAAGAATGTCCAAACAGGGTTTATTCTGCCCACACAAGTGCCCGACGTTTTATCTGATCAATAACTTCCTTAAAGCATGTTTACAAACTTTACCTTTTGCAGTGCATCATAGTTTAAATGTATTTATAAATTCCTAATTAAGAATAGGAAATACTGCCCTGGCTGGGTGGCTCAGTTGGTTGGTGCATCACCCCATACACACAATGGAAGGTTTCAGGTTCATCCCTGGACAGGACGTGCTTGGGAGGTAACTGATCTCTCTCTCTCTCTCTCTCTCTCTCTCTCTCCCCCTCCCTCCCTCCCTCCCTTCCTTTCTCTCTAAAACCAGTGAACATATCATCAGGTGAGGATTATAAAAATTAAAAAAGTGAGAAATACTTTTATGAAGGAAATTCTTTTGTAAAATAAGTATCACTAAATCACTGTTTTGTCAGTGTTCATTTTTACAACATGACTTTAAAATGGAGAATTCCTATTTATGGCTATGAGAGAGGTGGCAATAGATGTGAACTGATTGATGTGAATGAGGCTGGCGGAGTGGAGTGGATGGGGCCCAGCTGAGAACCAATCTTCACTTTTCCAAAGGAAATAATTGTAGTCACTTCAGAACCTGATGTAGATTATTAGATAGCCTTTGAAGGACTTCATCCAAACAGGGATTCAGTAACAGAACCTAAAGGAGGACTCAGCAGAAGAAAACAGCAACAACAACAAATACATTTGTGTATGTGTGTATATATATGAGAAGGGGATGATTATTTTTCTCCTCTTTGAGGGTAGAAACTTTGGTCCAACCTTGTCTTCCCAGTGCCTACAAGAAAGTCTGGCAGAGAATTGGAGCTTAGTAAAAATCTGCTGAGCAAATGAAACCATCTGGGGACCCAGCTCTTCCCGCAAGGCTTCTCCTAGTGCCCTTTCTCACCACCAGGGGCCCTGTAGTGAAGACATCAAGATTTCAGCAAGGCAGGGGGAGTTGGGGCTGGCGAAATGGGTAAAGGCGACCAAAAGACACAAACTTCCAGTTACAAGATAAGCAAGCCCTGAAGATGTAATCTACAGCATGGGGACTTTAGTAAATAATATCGTATTGTATATCTGAAGGCTGCTAAGACAGTAGATCTTAAAAGTTCTCATCACATGAAATAACTCTGAGTGACTAAACTTATTGCGGTAATAATTTCACCATATACACATATATCAAATCATTATGTTATATATTGTATAAAACTATATATTTATATAATTTACAATATTGTGTATAGTTCATAATAATGTATAAATATACAATAATTTATACATTATTGTATAAAACTAATACATTATATGTCAACTATATCATAATAAAGCTGGATAAATAAGTATACTTTCAAATCCAAATGGCTTGCCTGATGAAAAATAAGAATCAAAGGAGCTCATATGTGAATTTTAGGTAACATTTTACCAATTTTGGCCCTATCATATAGCTTTAGACAATATTCTAGCTTTTTTTCATTAATGCATTTATGGGATGTTTTGTGATAGAGGATAGAAAGGCCTGTTTGCCTACTTCACTTTGTGTGGGGCATATCATGACTTCAATAACATTTTCATGTTTCTATGAATCAAAAAAAAACATGCTCTGAAACCAGACTGCCTGGGTTTGAACCTCACCTCTGGCACTTCCCAGCTACTTTGCCTTGGACAAGTTTTTGTGCCTTGGTTTCCTCATCTGTAAAATGGTGATGATGGCACCTCAGAGTTGATTCGTTTGTTCTAAGAATTTAATACATTAACACTTGCTTATACCAGTAACTCTAGTGTAAGCTTGCAGTCCTGTTGTTATCCGAAGAGATAAAAAATATATTTTTATGGTAAAGTCCCTGTGTAAATTGAATTAATATTCATCATTCCAAACACTAATTAACTTACTACAAGTATGTGGTTTATACTGACCCAACATGCATGAACACTAGAATCAGAAGTGCCACTTGAGAACAGCTATTATCAAGCAGTCAACAAGTAGCCAAGTGTTGGTGAGGGTGTGGAATAAAGGGAACCCTTGGGCACTGTTGGTGGGAATGTAAATTGGTGTGGCCATTGTGGAAAGCAGTATGAAGCTTCCACAAAAATCTAAAAAGAGATCTACCAGACATCCCAACAATTCCACTTCTGGGTATTTATCACAAAAAAAAAAAAACACTTATTCAAAAAGATATATGCACCCCTATGTTCATTGCAGTACTTACAATAGCCAAGACATGGATGCAACCTAGGTGTTCACTGATAGATGAGTGGATAAAGAAGATGTGGAACATACATACAATCAAATGTTATGCAGCATATAAAAAGAATGCAATTTTGCCATTTGTGACACCATGGATGGACCTAGAGGGTATGATGCTCAGTGAAATAAGTTAGTCGGAGACAAACAAATACCAAATGGTTTCACTTATATGTGGAATCAACAAAACAAAGAAAAACAAAACAAATGAACAAATAAAACAAAACAAAAACATACTCCTAGAAACAGAAACCAAAGTGATGATTACCAGGGGCCAGGGTGGGGGAAGGGGTAAAAAAGATAAAGGGTTATACAGTCAATAATATTGTGGTAAGTTTGCATGGTGACAGATGATTACTAGAATTTGTGGGGTGATCACATTAGAAGGTATAAAAACATCAAATCACTGTATTATACACCTGAAACTAATATAAAATTGTATAGCAATATATTAAATTTTTTTAAAAGACTGTCAAGCTGTGGTTTTTAATGGCTGATTTTGCCTCCCTTCACCTCTGGGGGAATTTAGCAGTGTCTGTAGACATTTTCATTTGTCATGACTTTGGAAGGAGGTGCTATTGTCAGTGCTATTGGGTCCAGTCCAAAGATGCTGCTAAATATTCCACAACTACAGGGTAGCCCTCATGATAAAGGGTTGTCCTGCCTAACATGCCAGTAGTGCCGAGTCTGAGAAACGCTTCTATGCAGCTGAGTCTGCTTTGCAAGAAGAGGGGCATTGACGCCAGAGGGATGGAGTGGGTCTTCTTGGTATAGTAACTCCTTGTTGTGTTTTCTGTCCCACACTTTTCCCCTTCTTGTCCACAGGAGCCAATGCCTCTGCCCCAGACCAGCTGAGCTTGGCCTTAGCGTGGAACAGAGTGGACATCGCCCGCAGCCAGATCTTTATTTATGGGCAACAGTGGCCGGTAGAGTATATGTTGTCATCCCTGAAAAGCCCACTTGCTTGGGCAAGGGTGTTTATATGAAATGTTAAAGAGTTTTCTTTCATGAGAAGAAGAGCGGTAAAATGTCAATAAATTCATATCTATTGATGATTAAATCTAAAAATAAAATAAAATAAACAAGTAGAACAGAAACAGAATCATAGATACAGAAAACATTTTGATGGTTGCCAGATGGGAGGCGGTCAGGGCAATGGGTGAACAAGGTGAAGAAATTAAAAGGTACAAATAGGTAGTTACAGAACAGCCATGGGGATGCAACACACAGTATAAGACATGGAGTAGCCAAAGAGTTTACATGCATGGCCAGTGGACATGGACAACAGTGTGGGGATTGCTGGAAGGAGTGGAAGGGGGCAACTGGGTAAAGGGGGGCAAAGGGGGAAAATTGAGACAACTGTAATAGCATAAACAATAAAATATAATTTTTAAAAGCATTAAAAAAGACAAAGCCTCTGAGAGCAGGTTCGGAAATGCCTTTGCTTTGGGATGGAAATGACTTAGGAATCACTGCCACCTGGTGGAACGCACGACTAAACACAACCTGAAACGTTCCAAACATTTTCCATCTCTCTGAGTGGCCTTTGATGGCAGTCTCAGCAGCAAATGATGCCATTTCTTTTAAATGTCTTTTAAAGATAGGTGCAACACAAAGCTGTATTAATTAAAATGAAGGAAGCAATTTGTTTCTGCCTGTCTTTGAGGTTGCTGCTCCGAAGCGGTGGCGCCCGTGCTGGGACGCGGCAGGGCCGCGCGGCAGATGCAGACCGAGCAGGCTTCCCATGCGGGCGCCATCTGGTCCTGGTGCTGAGCACAGGTCTTCCCTGTCCCCAACAACAGCGCAGAGGGAACCAAAGCTTTATATAACTGTTCTTGGTTTGTTTCCCTCAATTAACCACCAAAAATAAAAACGGAAAATTGGCCATCAGGTGACATAGGCAGATATCTCCAGGAGGTGACCAGCAGCCTGAAACTGGATTTCTGGGCCTGGAAGCACTGTCCAGGTGACTTTCGACCCTCCCTTTCCCCAGAGAGCTTCTGCTCGTTTAGTATCACTCGTGCCTTGCTAGTGTGGAAAGATTTTTCAAGGAGTCTGGACCCTGGGCAATCTTTATAAAAGGAATTAGATAAAACCCTAGCAAACAGACCAAAGCACCTACATAGTTGCTGGGTCTTCAGGTGGGAATGGGTGAGACAAAGGCATGGTGGTGTCACTTAACTAAAAAAAAAATAGAACAGCCTCCTTTTTGGTGTTTACGAAGGCCCCTCTTCTCAAGGCAGCCAGGGTCTAATTCCGAGCTGAAGGAAGATGAAAACAAAGACAGCAAAGTACCCACTTTAGCACTTCACTGGTGTTGCAGAAGTTTGGTCAGTGAGTTGGGAGAGAAAAAGCCTTGTGAATCTTTGTGCCTTCTCAGGATGAGAGAGGGAGAAGCGGGGGGCAGGGGCAGGGGGAGAAAGAGAGAGAGAGAGATTCAAGGAGGAAACAACTTTAGCAAACAGAAATCCTTGAATTCTGTCTGCAAAGATAGGCCCCAAAGCACAGGAGAGATTGTAGCTGCCCCAAAAGTAGAGTTAGAACAGTCTTGCTAGCATGTTCTTGGATGTTCTGAAGGTTTATCAGAGGTCAAAGGCATCCATTTTTAAACTGTTCAGATGAATGCCAAACAGCTGCATCTCTAGAGCCTGGAGCAGACTAACTCAGTGACTTGATTTGCAGGTGGGGTCTCTGGAACAAGCCATGTTGGATGCCCTAGTTCTGGACAGAGTGGATTTTGTGAAATTACTCATAGAGAATGGAGTAAGCATGCACCGTTTTCTCACCATCTCCAGACTAGAGGAATTGTACAATACGGTAGGACCAAGCTAAGGCACTTTTTTATTTCCTCTACGTTTTTTGTTTTATCTTCTCCTGTTCCCCTACATGCCTGTGAATCTCCTTCCTGCCCTCCAAATGCATGGCTCATTGTTCACAAATGTTCCCTCACACCTGTGTAGACAAGAAAGAGCAAGTCACCAAGTTTCCACTTGTTTTAACTGCTCAGTTGTCAGCATCTAAGGCAGAAAGTTATGTGATCGCCAAAAGGGAACATTCTCAGACTCTTATACCAAACCACCAGTATATAGAAATTAGACCACAGTTTATTTGTAAGCCCAACGGGTGTCTGAGGCAATCAACAGAGGAGGATTGATTTAACACCAAGCATCAAAGGAGGCAAATTAACTATCCTGCACCATCTTGTTATCCTCAGAACTATGAAGTTTATTCCTTTTCCACTACAATGGAATAAAATATAAAAACCTCTTGTTTGGGGTTACCCAAAAGTATTTTTTGTTGTTTTGTAGTGATTTTTTTATTCCTTCACTACGGATACCAAGGAGTAATCATAAGAAAAAGTATTCATGAAGTTTTGGTGAGTATTCATTGAATTCAGTGCATCAGCTCTGAGCTGGCACTCACCAAAATCCAGAGAAATTTAAAATGTAGATATTGCATTCCCCTACTTTACAGATGGGAAAACTAAGGCCAAAGGGTGAATTCAAGGCCACAAATCTCCTAAGTAAGGAAATAAGCTACTACTGAATCAAAGCTTCTCTCCTAGAGATAATGGTTGCCTTCATTTATCAGAATGCTTCTCTGTCCCACCACACACAGCACTAATGAGACGAAGTTTGTTAACCTCTTCCCAGACAGTTTTGGGCGTTAGATGGTGCCACCCTGGGTTTATCTTATTCCCACTGATAGAAGTCAAAAACAGTTTATCAGAGTGGTTCTAGATTTCTGTTTTCTCTGCAGATTTTTTTAGGGGGGGTCAGTATACTGAGACTTTTGGTAAGAATAATAGACCAAAATTGTGGAATAGGAGGTTTAACTTTCTATCCCTAAAAAAAGATTAACAATTAGCCATAGAAGAAATAGATACACTCCTAGAAATGTACAATCTACCAAGTCTGAATCATAAAGAAATAAATAATTTGAACAGATTAATAACAAGTAAGGAGATTGAATTAGTACATCAAAAACCTTCCAACAAAGAAAAATCCAGGACCAGGTAAATGTTACAAAACATTTACACAATTAACCCCATTTTTCCCAATTCTTCAAAAAATTTGAAGAGGAGAAAACACTCCCAAAATTGTTTTATGAGGCCAGCATTACCCTGATACCAAAGCTAGATAAGGACATTACAGGGAAAGAAAACTATAGTCCAAGATCCCTGATAGATATCAATGCAAAAATACTTCACATAATACTAGCAAACCAAATTCAACAGCACATTGAGAAGGTAATACACCATGATCAAGTAAGATTCATTTCTAGATACAAGGATAGTTCAACATATACAAATCAGTAAGTGTTGTTATATCACATTAACAGAATGAAAGATAAAAATCACATGATCATATCAATAGATTCAGAAAAAGTATTTGACAAAATGTAGCATCTTTTCATTGTGAAAACTCTCCACAAATTGTGTTTAGAAGGAACATAACTCAACACACTACAAGGCTACATGTGACAAGCCCACAGCTCCCATCATGTTCGATAGTGAAAGGCTGGAAGCTTTCCCTCTGAGCTCAGAGCCAAGACAATGGCGCCCACTCTCACCACTCCTCTTCAACATAGCAACTGGAAGTCCTAGCTAAAGCAATTCAGCAAGAAGATATAAAAGCATCCAAATTGGAAAGGGAAGAAGTAAAACTGTCATTGTTGTCTGATAACATAATCTCGTATATAGAAAATTGTAGAAGGCGCGAGCAGTCTGCAGCGGTGGCAGTGTCTCTGGGACGCGCACGCGAAGGTCAGTTGCTGGGGACTGCTGGGCACAGTGGCTCTGCCTGCCGCAGTGCCCACGGGCGAGGAGCGAGACCCCGCGAACAATGGAAACTCGGTGGTGCGCCCCCCTCTCCTCGCAACCTCGGTGGATTGACTGCACATCCTCCCCCTCGACGGCCTGCTTACCCTCACCGAGGCCTGGAGATGCTTTCTGTTGGGTCTGGGCCTGCCTGTTCCCTGCTGCTCCCCATCGAAGCTACAGAGTTGAGATTTTCCCTCTCTTCAGAGAGGAACCGGATTATGATGCATGATTACCACAGAAGAAATTCATGTCTGTAGCTTTTAAGGACTTGATTACATCGTTTCCAAGCCTGATAGTTTTGGAAACACCATTGGATCTTATGATTCCTCCACCTTCACTTCAACTGTCTTCATACCTCAATAAAGGGCTGAGTTTTAACACTCCTTTGTCTTGGATTATTTAAGACATCCCAGAAGTAAATTTCTCACCAATATAGTGTAGCCAAATTTATAAGGAAAAATGATTCCCCATGAATATTTAAGGCTTGAAGATGAAAATTTCATTGAGTCTTCTGTTGCCAAATTGAACACCCTGAGGAAAAGTGACCAGTTCTGTGATATTGGACTTCAGGTGTGCGGCCTTGAGATGGTAGCACACAGAGCAGTCCAGGCTTGCTGCAGTGCCTATTTATCTGAAATCTTTAATAATGAAAGTGATCCTCATAGGGTTTCTCATGTTAAATTTGATGATGTCAACCCGCAAGCTGTTGAAGTCTTGTTGAATTATGCCTACACTATACAGTTGAAAGCTGATAAGGAATTAGTAAAAGATGTTCATTATGCAGCCAAAAAGCTGAAGATGGACCAAGAAGGTTTGTGCAGATTATTTACTGTCTAAAATGGACGTTACCAGCTCCATCTCTTACCAGAACTTTGCTAGTTATATGGGAGGCTCGCATTTGTTGAATAAACTTGACGCTTATATTAAGGAGCATTTGTCACAAATTTCAGAAGAGGAAGAGTTTCTTAAACTTCAACAGCTAACGTTGGAGGCAATGCTTGAAGATAATGTTTGCTTGCCCAGCGATAGCAAATTGGACACAAAGGTAGTCAGCTGGGTGCAGCGTAGCATCTGGGAGAATGGAGACACTGCACGAGCTGATGGAAGGGTTCAAACTTTGCACTACTCACCTGATCAGAGCTGCTTGATGGGAACCTGCTAGATGGACACCCTGAGGTGTTTGGCAGTGATGATGACCACATTCAGTTTGTGTAGAAAAAGCCACCACATGAGAATGGCCATCAGCACATAAATAGCAGTTCCACTGGATGTGTCTCTTCTCCAAATGCCATGGTCCAAAGCTCTGAGTATGAGTGGAAAATCGTTGCTTCAGAGAAGACTTCAAATAACACTTACTTGTGCCTGGCTGTGCTGGATGGTACATTCTATGTCATCTTCTCCACAGAACTCAACAACAAGTATTCTGAAACTAAAAGTTTTAGGCTCTGAGATGCAACCAGATGAGCTAATAGAAAAGCCATGTCACTTATGCATGATGCATGGTCTGGTCTGAGGACAGCAGAGATGGATGGCAAACTCATAGCTGCAGGTAGCTGTAACAGGAAGGAATGTCTTCGAACAGTTGAGTGCTGTGGTCCACATACAGATCATTGGTCCTCCCTTGCTCCCATGAGAACACTGAGAGCCCAATTTCAGATGGCTGTACTGATGGGCCAGTTCTATGTGGTTGCTCAATCGAGTGGCCACTCAGATGACCTGAGTTGTGTAGAGATGCATGACCCATACATAGAGGACTGGATTCCTGTTCCAGAACTGAGAACTAACCATTGTAATGCAGGGGTGTGTGCTCTGAATGGGAAACTGTACATCCTTAGCGGCTCTGGTCCATATGGTCAAAAAGGACAGAAAAATTGTGATGTTTCTGATCCTATAACAAAGTCATGGACAAGCTGTGCTCCTCTGAACACTCATAGACACCAGTCTGCAGTCTGTGAGCTTGGTGGTTATTTGTACATAATCGGAAGTACAGTCTTGGAATTGCCTGAGCACCATAGAATGTTACATTGCTGTAAATAACACCTGGACTTTAATTGCACTCCTTGAATGTGGCAAGGACAGGAGCTGGAGTAGCTGTTCTGGATGGAAAACTATTTGTGGATGGTGACTTTGATGGTTCCACATCATCAGCTGCATGGAGATGTATGATCCAACTAGAAATGAGCAGAAGATGATGGGAAATAAGACTTCACCAAGGACTACGCCCAGATTGCAGCTGTAGGGAACACCATTTATTGATGGCAATGAATTTCTGAATACCATTGAAGTCTATAACCTTGAGTCAAATGAGTGGAGCCCCTATACAAAGATCTTCCAGTTTTAACAAATTGAAGATTTTTTTCAAACTAACAGGCTTAATGATATAATGGTGTTTAGGAGAGGTACATTTGTGAATGAGGAGGGTGGGTGGGTATAGAGGTTGCTGACAGCAACACAAAGCTTTGAATATTGCATATTATTAAACATGCTGTACATACTTTGTGTTATTGGGACAAAAGTTGATATTGTAAAAGAAAAAGAAAAAACAAGAACTGATTGGGCACACCATTTCAAGAAGTCCCCTCTCCTCCACATTTGTTCTGGCAATTTGCACATTAAATGATTCTTTCCTCCAATGTGTATTAGGACAAGAGAGGGCAGGGTATTAAGATACAGGCAGCTGGGTTTTTTAACGGCCCTTTTTCAATAACTGGAAACACTTTATAACAAAAGAGACATTTAACTAGATGGCAATGACTATTTTTGTTTTTATTAAAAGAAAGCTGACATGCCTACCAAGACTTAATCTTTTATGGTTGTCTTTTATGACTTTTTATATTCTCAGCAGAGTGCTTTACCTGTTGAAGATGTGGTGGATTCACGTTGCTAAAGCAGAGTAGCAGTCTGAAAGTATGCAGAGCGAGGTGTTTCTTTGACACGGCTAGAATACCAATTTCTAAGCTATTTCCCTCAGCAACAATATTTTATTTAGAATGAAGTACCAATGTTTATTTGAATGGAGCTGCTGAACAGTAACATAGCTTCACTTTTATTTGAAACACTGATTTTAAATATGACTTTTTGAGGGTGTATTATATGGAGAAGACACTTATGCAACAGTAAAGAACAGTGAAGTAGTTTCTCTTCTAAATAATTCCTGTTTATAATCATTAACAAAATAGTCCCAAATGGAAGCCCTTGATTGTGAAAACAATGAATTGAAACTATGTTGGGTTTATGAATGCCGCCTTTATCAGAACTATGTTTTTGTTCAGCCTTTCTATTCATGTGGCTAAATATTGGCTGGAGTGACTTAGCAGCAAATGTGTAGTGCTGCCCATAAAACTTAGGATGCCAGAGTTAGCACATCCTAATGCCTGCTGCCAATGCAAACATATTAAAGGTACTTTGCAGGAAATCCTTGAACCAAGGCGTTAATATCCAAATGTTGTTTGTGTACTCATTCATTGCTGAATGTTTGGGGGAAACTTGTTTCTGGTAGTGATGAGTGGAAAAAATATTCATCTGGCATCTTACTTCTGAAGGAAAGACTGATGTAAGGTTTTAAGGTTTCTTCTCTCAGAGAAGATAAAGAAGCACACAAGAATCTAATGTGCTGAGGCCGATGACTAGCCAGTGGCTAACTGACTGGGTTAAGAAGAAAATGAGATATTTTCTCCAAATGTTTCACGGGTACTTTGACACCTTATTTGCATTATTCATTACACACACACACACACACACACACACACACACACACCAGGAAAGGAAATCAGTTCAGCTAGTGGCGAGTTGCTCACAGTATCTATTGCTGGTTGTCCTGGACTAAAACTGGGCTGGCAAATTTGAGCCTAATATGATCACTTTTTTAATGGCTCTGTTTATGTTCTATTTAGCACAGGAAATTAACTTTTAGCTGGGAATTCAGCAGTAAAAATCCTTGAAATTACTTCTTAGTTCCTAAGTAACACTTAAATGCAAACATGTGAGATTACTTTGGGTCAGAGTTTTTCTGTATTAACCATTGTTGCCAAACATGTGTTTTGGTAGCTAAAACATATTTTTTAATTATGTTTTGAATATAAGAAGCTTCCATAAGGGGGAAAAAACAGTCCTCCTTGATGAATTTTACTGTTTATCCACATCTAAAAGGGACATTTTTTTCTTGAGGTAAGGAGAGAGTGTGGCATAGCCTCAGCATAATTAAATTTTATTTTGCCAGTAAAAAAAATTCTATAGACTCCATCACAAAACTATGACAACTAGCAGATGAATTCAGTAAAGTTTCAGGATGTGAAATCAACATACAAAAATCTGTTGTATTTCTACATATTAACAATGACCTATTTGAAAAAATAAAGCAATCCCATTTACAATAGCATCAAAAACAATAAATTACTTGAGAGTTTAAGTCAATAAATTTAACCAAAGAAGTGAAAGACCATACACCAAAAACTCTAAGACATTAATGAAAGAAATTGAAGAGGTTACAAATAAAAAGATATCATGTGTTCTTGGATTAGAAGTGTTACTTAATATTGTTAAAATGTCCATACTGTCCAAAGCCATCTACAATTCCTTTAAAATCCCATTGGCATTCCTTTACAGAAATAGAAAAAGCAATCTTAAAATTTGCACGGAATCACAAAAGACCCTGAATAGCAAAGGAATCTTGAAAAAGGTGAATAAAGGTGGAGGCTTTACACTTCTTTATTTCAAACTACATCACAGAGCTATGGTAATCAGAACAGTGGGTGTTGACATAAAAACTGACACATAGAACAACGGGACAGAGTCAGGAGCCCAGCAATAAACTCATGCATATGTGGTTCACTAACACATGACAAGGGAGCCAATATAAAAAACACTGTGGAGGTCCCTCAAAAAAACTGAGGTATTGGCCAATGAGTACAAACTTTTAATTATAGAATGAATAAGTTCCAGGGATGCAAGGTACAGCATGGTGACTATAGTTAACAACGCTGCATTGTGAACTTGGAAGTTGCCACGAGAGTAGAGCTTTAATGATCTCACCTTAACAACAACAAAATGGAAACTGCATGAGGTGAAAGATGCGGTAACTGATCTCACTGTGGTAAACACTTCACTGTCAATATATACAAGTATCAAATCATTTTATACATTAAACTTACACAATGTTATATCAATTATATCGCAATAAATCTGCTGGGAGTAGAATGATGGGTTTTTAGTTAAGTAAAAACTAAAGCGTAGAGTTGAATGACTTGCCTATCAATTAGAGAATCAAGGGAGTAGAGTGATTTATTCCAATGATTGTCAAGAAATAAGAAAGTTCTAGATGGCCAACAGATTTTATCACTCCAATCAACTGGTGGTGCTTCCCTGGAGACTGCCGATAAGGATTATGAGGCAGTGAATGGCCTCAATAATAGTAATAGCTAATATTTATTGAGTGCTAAGCCTTTTAGTAGCTTCATAGATATTTTATCATTTAATCTTCACAACATTTCTCCCAGATAAGTGGAGATGTTATCCTCACTTTAGAGACGGTAATACTGAGTCGCAGTTAAGTAGCTTGCCCATGGTCACAGCTGGTAAGCAGCAGAGCCAAGGTTGGAACCGGGCATCCTGACTCGAGTCTGCGTGTTTAATCCCTACACAATACTGCATCCCTCCGTGGAAAAAGAGGTCTGATGAGCATGTCTGCATAAAGTGGCAGGTTGCTGAGGCAGTGGAGGGGCATCATCTCAATCCTTGACCACGCTTCACCTGTGCTCAAGGCTTTGCCATCACTGTTTTGAGATCCTCTAATAGGATGGCCAAATTTAGCAAGTAAAAATACAAGCTGCCCAGTTAAATTTAAATTTAAGATAAACAAATAATTTTTTAAATAAATGTGTCCCAAGTATTGGGATTGCGTGAGACATGTTTGCATTAGAAATTATTCACCATCTATCTGGAATTCAAATTTAATTAGGCATTCTATATTTTAGCTAGCATTCCTATTCCTGGAAGACAATTGGATGGCAAACCATTGCATTTTATTCCTACCTTAAGCAAACATGCATACTTCCCAAGCCTCTCTTTTTCCCTAAACTTCCTGTGGCCTTTTCTTTAGACCAGATTTTAGCAAACTACCATCCAAGGGCCAAACCAAGCTTACCACCTATTTCTGAATGGCCTTCAAGAATGATTTTTTACATTTTTCAGCGGTTGAAAAAAATTAGAAGAGGAATGATATTTTGTGACATTCAAATTTTATGAAATTTTACTTTTTTGTGTGCCCATAAATAAAGTTTTACTGAATCATAGACAACCTCATTTGTGTAGGCATCGTCTCTGGCTGCTTCTGCACAACAGCTGAGTTGAACAGTTGCCATGAAGACTCTATGGCCCACAAAGTCTACAATATTGACTACCTGGCTATTTACAAAAAAAAAAAAAAAAAAAAAAAAAAAAAAAAAAAAAAAAAAAAAAAAAAAAAAAAAAAAAAAAAAAAAAAAAAAAAAAAAAAAAAAAAAAAAAAAAAAAAAAAAAAAGCTTGCCAACCCCTACTTTAGATAATTTCTCATTCAACATGGGTAATAAACAAGATGCAATTGGCAATGTGCTGAAGTGCATTTCCAATGCAATAAACTGGTCACTTTTTCCCCATACTCCCTGCTGCAAAACTAGACCCTTAAATGATGTCTTGGTTTAGCTGTCAACAGCATCAATGGCTTCCTCTGTAGAGTTTGAGCCTAGAGCCTCAAACGCTTTCTCTTGAGGAGCCACAGTCCAAAAATCTGCCAGTGTGTTTCTTCAGAAAAGGCAGGTACAACTGAGCAACTACAACAAGGTTCATCTTAACAAATGTCCCTTGCCAGCCAGACCCTTCCTTCCAGATCCTTCTTGCCTTGCCAGTGAGAGCCCGACTAGCAAAACCATTTGATTCTTCTTTATTGTTTTCAGAGACATGGGCCCTCAAACACATTGTACCACTTGGTCAGGGATGTCAAAAAGGTAAGAACCCTCTCGACTGCACGTCGGAGGCCGTCTTGACTGCTTCCTGTGATTACAAAGCGCCTCTGTTTTGCATTGCATGAGCCACCAGAGTATTCCTGTCCCTGCCAGACCCCCCATTTCAGGACACAGCATGTGTGTGTGGCCTTTAACTCTGACATCTCTGCTTCTGGCGCAGCTGCGGTTTATCTCCAGTCTCCATGTTCTAGATGCTTTCATTGGATGTGGTGCTTTTTGATCGCGGAACTCCAGGCGTTTCCCCATATCATGTGGATTTATGCCATTACCTGTACATTTCACTGTTTGGAGAGCTAGTTTCCATGCTGTCCAACTGACCGTAAGAGGTATCTTTATTCAGTAGCTCCTGATGCAGTGTATCACTGTCACATCCGGCATTATACAGAGTGTAGTAAGGGTACCTCAAAAAGTCTCAGAGAAACAGAGACTAAAGCACATGTATGTATACCATTCTTCTAACAGTTTATTTTTTCCTGTATGTTTTTTCACATTCATTATCTAAGATTTTGATAGGAGAAAGAAAGCCAGTAGATTTGTCACATTTTACAGATGAAGAGGCTGAAATGCAAGGAGGTGAGAACTGTAGTAGGTGGTTAATGAAGAGCTAGGATTAGAACTCAGAACCTTTGATTAATAACGTAACAGTAATACCTGATATTTGGTGACAGCTCAGTGTGTGACACCAATCTGAGCTTCCTATGTGCCTTAGCTCATCTTTACAACAATTCTATGAGTAGAATTAGTATTTTATTATTATTCTTTTGTTATTATGCAGTACCATTCCCAAGTACAGATGAGAAGAGTGAGTCACAGGGAGGTTATTTTTAAACTTAGCCAAGTGCTTGTTCTTTTGCCCCGTACAATCTCTTCCAGAGGCAGCTGCGATCCTGAGCCTTTGGCAGCCTTCTCGGACAGTGGTGCCTTAACTCCAATGAACAAAATAGATGGTGGCACTTCCCCCACCCCGTACACATGTGCACACACGCAGAGATGTACCCGCCTACCAAACTGCAGTAATTGCTCACCAAAGTCCATAAGACACCCTCAGAGAAAGCTACACAGTGAGGTCAAGAACAGAGTTCAATTCCTTCTTGTCAGTGGAGCTCCTTGGCTAGAACTGACCCAACAGTGTCCGGTAGCCTCCTTTCCATTTTCCTTCAAAAAGCCAAGCAAAGGCCCAGGGGCTGCTTATAATGTGTGCATTTGTGCCACTGCCTGTATTTTTACCGTTATCACCTGGCACCTTTGAACCAGTTGGACCCAACAACCATTTTACCAAAATCACTTCTCTCCCTGGCCTGCCCCATTTCAAGCCATAAGCACACCTGCCCTCCACAAACCTATTTCTCTGTCCCTCAGGTCTTCTCATTTTGTTCAGTTTGTCCTGGCTGAAAATTACCTAGAAACTGAACAGGGGGCAGGATCCCAGAAGGCTGTGTACACAGCCGATGTGTATCTTTTGCCAAAATATTTGTTGCTTGTGTTCAATAAAATGTTTTGAGATGTTTCTAAAATAATAAGATATTGTTCCCCTTGCCTTAAGCTTCTCTGTGTCACTGAGGGAATGGGGCTCTCTGAAGAGAGCTGTGCCTTTGTTCCTCAGTCCCAGCTGTCAGTCAATCCCAACCTTCGAATAAAGTCACTCACCCATCTCCATGACTCAGCTTCTCAACATCTTGCATGAGTTTCAAAGGGATTTTGTAGTTAGATTTTACTGAGTACAAATGATCAGAACCCCTCCTCGTAGGTTTTCTTCCTTGCCAGACTCTGCTTTGCAATATCACTTTCTCTTTTCCAAAATCCCAGTAGCTGCCTCTTGCATTTGTTCACATCACTTGTATTGAAAGGCATGTAGAGTACTTTTAAGGTAGGGTTTTTAAAAAACTTATTCACTAAGGATGTACCTCAAAAATAATAACTAACAACAAAGAACAAAAATGGCAAGAATTTAGAAGGCAGGAGTGTTAGTTTGGAGCAGTTTTATTTTTCTTTTAGTGCTATCCAAACACTAGAGCAAGGGTATAGTTACATAAGAATTCATTCACTTACTAATTTGGTAACTGGGAAAAAAATGATAACAGAACACCCAGGAAAGTACTGAACTGGCTTAGGAACAATTTATCTTTTTGACCTGGCAGTGGAGACTGCCAATGAGCTGGGGAGCATCAGGAAACCTGTGTTTAGTTTCTTCCCTTGGGAACAGGAGCAGGAAATGCAGACTCTATTTCTGCGATAAAGATGAGCATGTGCTGACTGGAGAGCAAAGGATAACAATGGCAGCTGCAGGAGCTGGAGGTGTCCACATGTCACGTGGACAAAGGAGCTGAAAATAAGGGGTTGTTTTGGTTTTTTTAAGAAGTGAATGATACAGAAATTAATATTGGTGCACATTTTCCTCAGGTGGTTCCAGAAGACTTCCAGCAATTTAGGCCAATGAGATACTCAAAGTCTACACAAACTAGGTGTATATTGTTAAGAAAATCTTGAACAGTTTAAGCAATTGTCAAAAATTAAGGAACATAATAATTAGCAGGTACTTTGTGCTTTATGATTATAGGACTTTATGTATGTATTAACTGATTTAATCTGTGGCAAAAAAAAAAAATTAATCAGCAGGTGATAAACCCTGGTACAAAATGCTGTTCATGAGTTAGGAACACAGTTCCAGACCTTGAACATGGTGTTTGAGAATATGTCTGTAGATGAAACCCTTACAAGCCCAGGGAATGCATTTCAGAACGATCAGACCGTGAGTTCACCAGTGTGACATCTGCAAGTCCACCTGTCCTTTGGAATAAACAGAGTTGACTGTGGAGAATTTCTCCCAAGCCAGTTCCAAAATCTCAAATTACTTAAACCAAGAGAACAATCTAGGAGCAATGAAGTTAAAGAGTTGCTATTCAGCATCAATTAGAAATTTAAAATGATAGAAGCCAACCAAATTCCCTGAACTGTTTTCATGCATAAATCCATTGGATGTGCCAAGTGCTCTCTTATCAAGCCAGAGTGGCCTGAGTCTGTCTGCTTTTTCATGAACTCTAACTCGCCATTTTAGTAGCTAACTGTCTGCTCAATTTGTGCCTCTGTATGTTTTAGAGTAGTAGTGAAAATTAAATGTGCTAATACTTCAGACTACCTATACTATCCCTCCCCACCAAAGGAGTATGATATTTAAGTTTTATATAGTAGCGTGAAATTATGGCAGTTCAAAATTCATTCACATAGGAATCAAGACTCAGAGCTTTACAGAATGAAAAGCATTTCAGACACACTTTGGGTAAAGAAGGAACATTTTATAATCCCATTTGCTAAATTCAAGTGAATTTACAAAAACATTCTTATTTTTCTATAAGATTAGTTGCCCAGGCTATTACTGTGCCAAACATTGGAGGAATGTGCTCCCCTTTTTCCATAAACTTTCACCAGAGTAGCCTTGTCCCCCCTCCTCCTTGACACAACTGACCACTGGCTATCATTTCCATCTAACATGCATCAGGAGGAAACGATCTTGTTTGGGGGGCTTGTTATAAGTTTCCAAGAAAAATAAATGTCTCCTAAAAGCTGAAATCTGATAGTGATATCATAAGCTGACATCTGAAAAAACAGAGTGCATTTAGAAGAGAAGATCTAAGTAAATTTAAACAATTCTTTTAATTAGTAGTTATGCTTAGGTATGGCATGGCTTGAAACTTAGCTTCAGAGTAGTGGCTCATACGAAAAAAATGAGACGAAGTTTTCAAGTGACCGAGTTGTACCCTAGACTCACACTTCTCTGTTTCATTCTGTGGATCAAATTATTTAAGTCACATGGCTTGCCTTGTGTTGTTAAGGCATGAAATGGGACATAAGTGTTCAGGCATTACCAGTTACCAAAGTAATTTCAAAAAGGGGAGGGGAAGTAACAGAAACAGCAGGCAGAAGGTGTAGCACACCAGTATCATGGCTGACTGTCTATGTGGAAAGGACCTGAGCAAAGTCAGACTCCTCCAGAAGGTTTTTGGACATTACCTGTGGCACTTCCTCTGCTTTTTCCAGAGGAGGTGGATGTGGTGGTGAGCACAGCCCCATCCCTATCCATCCCTTACCCATCTCTTGTCTCTAAGCCCCCAGTTCCACTCACCAAATTTCAGGGCATTAGTGGAAACCACATCAACCCTGGAAGCTCTGGACAAGAGTCCTTGCCTGGTGACCTGGCAGCATGGACATTAGAGCAGCCTGCCATGTAGTTGTCAGACAATCGGACCTTTAGAAATAGACAAGACTTTAGAAGAAACTGCATTCAAACTGCCTGTTATCAACGTGTAAACTGAGGTACAGAGAAAGGGTGTGATCTGGCCAGGCCCACAGTCCGGCCCAGTGCTATTCCCACTGTAGGATCACATTCCTGACTGTTCTCTGCACATCTGTTACACCCACAGGCCACAAGTGGCCAAGGCCATCGGCTCAGACAGGCACGGATGCTGCCATCCCCCTCAGAGTTCACCCAGGACACAGTTATTACAATTTTTTTCATCTTATGAAATCTATTTCATCTTCCCCAAAAGGTTACCACTCTTCCCAGTAAAAATTATGAAACTAATTTCCCTAAATTTCTCTGCTTCCGAAAAAAACACCAGCTCCACTCAGTCTTGCAGACTGAGTTCAAACATATTACCTGGTAAAGTAAGCTTCCCTCCTCCTGATATCACTACAAAAGCATCTGATTCTTTCCTTATCCCCGAATCCTCCCACCTGCTCTGTATTCGTTTATATCACCTTATTACACAAAATAGCAGACAGGCAAATGCTGGTGAGGAAGGAACCCTCATTGGCTTTGGTTAGGTGAACATTGCCACCTTGTGGTCAATCAGAATGCAGCCCTCCCCCTCTCCCAGCCAGCCTTTACTGAAAGTTGGGTAGAACCCAGGATAGTCTCTGAATCCTTTCTCCTCATTCAGATCAGGTCATATATCACTCTGAAAGAACCAAGCTTTAGATGAAGTTTCTAAAAAAAAAAGATGTTCTCACCTTCTGTGGTAGTCTATGAATCTAAGAACCCTTTATGAATAAAGTCATTTGCAAAAAATATTTGTCCCTCTTAAATTTTTATTTATTTTGAATTTTACCATTACCACTTTCCTGACAACCATCACTCTTACAGGCATCTCAAATGTATAAATATTGCCATTCAATGTTGGCCTTCAGGCAATATTGGTTCTTGTTCTTAGAATTCAAACTAATGTTTGCATATACATTTCTCAAAAGAAGATATATAGGTGTTGACATTACCCATGTTTCAAATTTAGAAAATTGTTACAAGATTAAAAATAGGCACAAATTCATAGACTCACCATGACTACCATCACAATAAATCAATCCTTTGGGGATCTTTTGAAACCTGGTACATTACAGACCATAGAGGCCATGAAGTTCAACCTTTTTTACTAGGAAACAAATCTGAGGCGTTGAGGGGAGGTGGCTGATTTGTTAAGGACAGACAGAAGCCCAGGGCAGTTGACTCATAGCAC
The DNA here is from genome assembly GCA_004027475.1 of Anoura caudifer. NCBI lineage: Eukaryota > Metazoa > Chordata > Mammalia > Chiroptera > Phyllostomidae > Anoura > Anoura caudifer. The sequence continues at coordinate 386,499 of PVKU01000722.1, read as the reverse complement.
ATGTTCCTGCCTTCTACACAGTGCCAGGGAAAATAACACCGATGGGGTGGGCCTTCTCTGGGGGTCATTCCTGTAGGAACCCAATGCAAGGAAAACGAGGCTGACTTGGGAGCGTCCGGTTCTGGGGCTCTTCTGCTTTTGAAACGCCAGAGTCGCTTCACCGTCTGGTAGAGCCAGACCATACAGAAACTGCAGCCTCATTAAATCTGTCCCAAAATAATGGAGAAAAAACAGTACACGGATAATATTTTTAACCTCAGTTTAATGTTTATGGAAAGAGCAATACCTGAAAAGTTACAATCTTCAGATAAAACCTTCTCCAAGTTTCCTTTTTTATATTTTTGCCATGCTTGGCATAAAAAGTCAGACAATTGGTCTTTCTTGATATCCTGAGGATAGCTTAACTTGACAATTTAGTTAGCTTGATGAGATAGTCTTCAAACAAAGGAGATCCCAAAATTCTGAGAGATGGCGAGGAACAAAGAGACAATTTTTGTGAAGGGACAATTCAGCTAATGGAATGGGCCAAGGCCAAGGATGGAAGGGGTTCTGGGCCTCAAAGTGTTTCTATCTTATCTAGGCTGCCCTTCGCAAAGTGCCACTTTGCTCATCCGGCTCAGGAGCCTACCTTACGCCCAAGTTAAGGGAGAGGTACATTGCTACCAGCAGGCTGGCAACTAAGTCTACACTCAGCAAGAAACTTGACAGCAGCACTGGGATCTCATCCACTTGGGCTGTTGCTTCAGTTGCTATCCATTCATTCCTGCCCATGCAGATACATCAAGACACATTTTTCAAGTCAAATTTCTGCAGTCAAGTGAGGCTTTCCCAAACAGGGGAGATACACACACTGTGGCTAGTTAGTTCTCTCACTGAGAACATAACACTAAAAAATACCCAAACTGAGACTAGATCCCACCACATCCGTTCATGGCCCTGTTTTACTCGGTCACATTTTCCACAACAACCACACAAAGCATTTTGCAGGCCTACCTTACACCAGGCACTTATAAAAGGCACTGGGAATGCAAAGACAAATAAAACAATTGAAAATATAAAGCTCTTCCTCCCTGCTTTCTCCTTTGACACAAGGGATATTCATAAATGACTTCATCCTGACATCCATCCTGCTCTCCTTTTATAAAAAGGTGCCAAATGTTTTTTTGTTAATAGAACTTTGGTGTTGAAGATCTGAACTCTATGCATACTCCACCTAGTGCAAGCCCCGGTAGCGACAATCACCTTCTGGAAGGAGTCTACATTTAGTGGGTGTGAAGAAATAAATGATCAGCCAGAGGGTAGTTACGGGCCTGGGTCAGAGGCAGAGCGGCAAGGAGCCTGGGGACTTCTGGGGAACCGCGTTCCTAGTGTCTGGGAGCGATAGCATTGGCCTTGTCTAGCCTTGTGTTTCTTTCTGCTGCACTGGTGTTTTTTTCTCCTCAGCTGAAGACTTGAATAAATATTTTGATTTTCTGTTATTGCCAACGATTACTGCATCTTCTTATTTAACTTATGTCTTCTTTCCAAGCGAGAATATCCAGGTTTCGGTTGGATCTATTTTAAGGTGAATTAATTAACCAGTATAATAATACATTCATATGTTTCTTTTTTTAATTTTTGTTTTACTCTAAAATAGTTACAGAGCACATGGACTAGAACCCCTAGTAAATCACGCTGTCTTTTGGATCTGTTTGTTTCGTCCTTCCCTGACAGGGGAACCTGCCCCCAGACTACAGAATCAGCCTGATTGACATCGGCCTGGTGATCGAGTACCTGATGGGCGGCGCTTATCGCTGCAACTACACGCGCAAGCGCTTCCGGACGCTCTACCACAATCTCTTCGGCCCCAAGAGGGTGAGGCTTCAGGCAAATCCTGTTTCCTGGCTTCTGGGAGGATTAGAGAGCAAAGGTTTGGGGGTGTGGCTTCCTTCTCTCCCAGTGGGAGATCGGATGAGAAACACCTGCTCCACCTCTTCTTCCCTCCGCCATCAAATCCGTTTAAAAAAAAAAAGAAAAAGAAAAGAAACAAAAGAAAAGGAAATGTATTCAGTGATAACACACTCTTTTCCTCACGAGGTCCAATTCAAATTAAAAACTGGCACTGAGAGTGAACCTTAAAGATCACAGAATAGCAAAGAAATTCAAATTCATCTTACTATGTACCTCAACAGTTTTCAAGGTTTTGGGTCTGAGGATCTATTTAAACCTTTAAAAATTATTGAGGGTTCCAAAAACTTTCATCTATGTTGAGTGCTATCAGTAGTTATCATGCTGGAAATTAAAGTTGAGACTTTTTTAAATAATTATTAATTCATTTTAAGGTGACCATAGGAAGTCCACTCATGACATGTTAACATAGATAACATGTTTATGAAAAACAAGTGTTTTCAAAAACAAAAAAAGAGTGATGAGTAGAATGTTTGACACTTGTTTGCAAGTTTCTGTATGTCTGACTTAATAGAAGACAGCCAGATTCTCTTACCTACTTCTGCACTCAGTCTGTTGCAAGATGTTGTTTTGGTTGAAATATAGGAAGAAAATCTGTCACAAAATGTGTTAAATATTGACAAAAATATCAAAAAAGGAAGAAGTAGCCCTGACTGATGTGGCTCGGTTGGTTGGGCATCATCCCACAAAGCGAAAGGTGGAGGGTTCAATTCCCGTCAGGGCACAAGTCTGAGTTTCAGGCCAGGTCCCCAGTTGGGGGCACGCATGTTCCTATCACACATGGATGTTTCTCTCCCTCTCTACCTCCCTCCTTTCCCCTCTCTCTAAAAATAAATTTAAATATCCTTAACTTAAAAAAAGGAAGAAGAAATCTTTACAGATAATTGTAGATGTTCTTTTTGGTACATCAAAATTCAACAAGAGGCAATTTCTTGAAGATTAGTTGCAACCTAAAATCTGAAACAATATCAGTGAACTTTTCATCCTATTACATTAAAATCCAAATTTCAGTTTGTATGAGTCTCTTAACATCACAGATTGGCCATTGTAAAATATTGGTATGTTGAGTTATGTGCAGATCTTCCCAATGCTGACACATTTTTATTATACAATTTCAAAAGCTTACATTCATTATCACCTCCAATCTCATCAAAATAGTCTTTAAGTACTAAAAAATCATCAAGGTCATAAAGTGGGGGAGGACATGTTTTCCAATATTCTGTTTTTTGCTTGAAAATTTGAATTTTATCATTGGCAACCAATACTGTGAGTTGTTTTCCTTGAAATGACAGTCCTACTTCATTCATTTTCCAAATGTGTGCCATTCAAGTCTAAATAACCGTAGCTGTCCATCAGCCATTCCTTCACACAATCGTTCATGAAACAGAGTGGCCATAATTCAGTCCAAACAACCCCGTAAGTGTTTTTCCTCAGGACACCCATCCTAGCTCAGTATGCAGCACCAGTGCTTAATGCATAGTTCCCACTTCACCCCTTGGAATAGTAAAAAGGCATTTTTTTTACTAGCAAGAGTAGAGATTTAATAAACATAATTTTTTAGGCCTCATCAAACACATTCTCAAGAGAAACTGCTTTGTTTTGTTTTAAACTTTGAGTATATAACAGTGAAACGTGATGATAACTAGTGAAGTCTGGTGCCACAGCCTTCATCGTCGCTAAGGCACCCAGCAGTTTCAGCCACCACTGCTTTGGCACCATCGGTGCAAATATTAATACAGTGTCAATATCAACTAACATCTTAGTGTTATTGCAAAAATAGCTGTGACTTCACAGCCCCCTCGGGAGGTCTCAGGAAAGACACCACCACCAACCCACCCCCAGAACAGGCTGTATGGTCCTTGGGCAACATTTTGAGAGCTGCTGCTCTAGCTGGTGGTGGGCGTGATTTTTATTTTTACCAAAGCTTATCTTCTGCTTATTCAAGCATTTTGTGGTGCTAGAAAAGAAATAGAAAAACACTAAAAAGTATAAATTTTTGAAAATCACAACTTTCAAACTGGTGGTCATTATGAAAGCTAAAAGTGGAAGAAAGGGAGAAAAACAAAGTATACACAATTCCTCCTGGAATGGTCAAATAAAACTTGGAAGAACTGTAAGTGCTGTAATCTTATATTTTTAGTCATCTAACTTTCAAGATGGCACCCAACCATTTTGTAATACTTAAAACATAGAATTGGAATTCCTCACCCTTGAGATGTAATTTTCTATCTCCCCTTGTTAAATATAAGTCAAGTTTCTATAAGGGGCTGAGCTGCTTCTTGTCCGTCTTGGTCTGTGCCTACTTTGCACATCCCCAGCATCACCAATGATGCTTCTGTATGTGCTGAAATTTCCAATGCCACTGAGTGCCTTTGGCACCATCAACATGTGACCCCTGGCCCCACTCACCCTTGTTCTACTGGACAGCAGCCTAGAGATAGCAATCGTGAAGCATCTAAACATATACTTCTGAACAATATCCCAAGTCTCCAGGTAATAGAGGTCTTTCAGAGGTTGGAGAAACATCTCATGGTTTGATTGAATGTCCCATTGTTCACTAAAGTGTTTGATGTCATGGAGATGCCAGGCAGGTCAGTTCTAGGAAGATGAAAGAAATTTTGGTCCACAAAAGGGTTGATAAACCTGTAGGCTCTACCCCTAAGCAATCACATTATGCCTTTCAAGTTTTCTAATTTTCTGTGATTTCACTAAATCCCTAATTTTTGAAGAATTTCTATAAATAAGTTGCCTTTGTGGTATTTTATTTAGTGAAATAAATAAACGCTATATGGTAAATGAAATTGTTTTAACACCTGCTTCAGATAAAGTAGGATTCTTTTCTTATATCTATAAAGAAAGATCTAGCCCTGGCTGGTGTAGTTCGGTGGGTTGAGCATGGGCCTGTGAGCCAAGGGATCATGGTTCAATTCCTAGTCGGGGTACATGCCTGGGTTGCAGGCCAGTTCCTGGCAGGGAACACAGGGGACTCATGAGAGGCAACCACACATTGATGTTTCTCTCCCTCTCTCCCTCTCTCCTTCCCTTCCCCTCCCCTCTAAAGATAAATAAATAAATAAATAAATAAATAAATAAATAAATAGTTTTTTTTAATTTTTTTTAAAAAAGAAAGAAAGATCTAACTTGGTGCATGAAATTTTTTTTAACAGCCCAAAGCCTTGAAACTACTGGGAATGGAGGTAAGTGTTTGCTCAAATTATTCAGGTCAATTATTCTATTCTTCTACACATTTCAATGTATACCTAAGTTCATTTCGGTGGTGGGGCTTAAGACATGATTCTAAAATAAGGAAGTAAAAATTTTCCCAGTGTTGAGGGAACAGGGCACAGTTGCTTTGAAAATTTCACCATGAGGTTACCCTAGCATTGCAAACAAGGAAATAAATCCTATTTGAAATACAAACTTGAAAACCAAGGAAGCATATATATTCCAGTAAGCAAAATATATTCATGGGCGTTTAGAAATGGTACAGATCCAAAGGCCAGAACTATGTCACAAATGCATCCAATGAGGTATGCAGAAACTCGAGATAGATTACCTTCTCCCCATCTTGTGTGAATGCGGCTATAGCTGCACACGCAAATGCAAGTGTAGGATGTCCTTACCCTTTGAGAGAAAAGCGGAGTGCTGTCCATCATGAGGGACAAATAACCCTACTTGCAGAGGTAAAAAAATGGACAAAAGTAAAAAAGAAGAATATGGCCCATTAAAAATACTTTTTAAAAATTAAACTATAACAATGATATAGTCCTATAAGACTGTGCTTATGCTATTCTAACTTGTTTTAAAATTAGGCATATATGAGCATGTGAGGTCTTTTAGGATTGGAGCTGGGATAGGATGCAGGCATACGTACCTCAGAGCTGTTGCAGGTTTGGTTCCAGACCACTGCAATAAAGAAGTCATAATCTTTTTGCTGGTGAAGAGTTCTGCCTTTGATTTGTAAAAGAATACAACATCTATGAAGTACAATAAAGTGAAACACAATCAAATGATTTATGCCTATAGTTCATTTATGTATCTGTCAGAGCTAGGCCAATAGTAAAATAACTGTTTACTGAATTTAATTGATTCATTTCTAACTCCAACTCTATGTTTTTTTTCCCTAAAATTGCAGGATGATGTTCCCTTGAGGCGAGGAAGAAAGACAACCAAGAAACGTGAAGAAGAGGTGGACATCGATTTGGATGATCCTGAGATCAACCACTTCCCTTTCCCTTTCCACGAGCTGATGGTGTGGGCAGTCCTGATGAAGCGGCAGAAGATGGCCTTGTTCTTCTGGCAGCATGGCGAGGAGGCCATGGCCAAGGCCCTGGTGGCCTGTAAGCTCTGCAAAGCCATGGCTCATGAGGCTTCTGAGAACGACATGGTCGATGACATCTCCCAGGAGCTGAACCATAACTCCAGGTTAGCCAGCCCAGAAAATGGGGTGATCAGGGGACAAGAGGGGAAGGTAAGCCCCAAATACTACCTGTGTGGAGGGTCTGAGCTACCTAAAACTTTAAGGTGACGTAGCATCACCCCCATGGTGCACAGAGAGGGTGGACGTAAAGAATCTCTGTTTATGGAGCACAGCACTAGATGTAGAGGTACGTACAGATACAGAAGATTGCATTTCTGCATTTCAAGCACCCTAACGTGTCTGCTATTTTTGCTGTAAGCAGGTTTGCTGTGAAGACCTTTCCTGCGAGCATTTTCACCACACAACTAATGGGCCGTAAAGCAATTTTGCTATAAAAGATAAAATAACAAAAATAAATGAAAGACATTAAAAAGGACATAATGGAACATAAAAAATTAAAAACAAAATTTAAAAACTGTATTGCAAAAAAGGAAAGTACATTGCCTTTGCAGTTCTTTCATTCATAGTATTATACTTTTCTTTAATATTTACCATCGTTCGGTAAACTTTTGGTTTTGATGGGTGCCGGATGAATGCTCACCGACTGATTTGCCAACCAATGTGTTACCATTTTCTAGTATAGCATGCAACCTAGGTTTATATGTACTTGTCACCATTCACTGTTTTAAGAACACCATGTCTGCTCATCATTGTACAGGCCATTTTGAGGGCTAAGGTTTATATAACACACAAAAGGAAGTAAGTGAGAGAACTTCCTCCGTGGACAAACGAAGCCAAACTGACAACTAGCTTAAATAAATTAAGTTTGTAAACCAAGCTGTCAAACTCTCAACCTGATATTTTATCTTCTATGGTGAAATTGTCTTACAGACAAACTGTTGTGCAACAAAAATACTTACAGCAAAGATACCAAGAGCTCTGACCCAAGAGGTGAGCCTCTTGTTGTGGCTATTTTACAACTAAAGGAAATGAGACTTAGTGTTTAAAGTAACTTGTCCAAAATCACACACTTGTGGTTGGCAAGGCTCAGATTTGAATGGAGGTCTGTCACATTTAAGAAGACAGACATGCAGCACCGTGATCATTATTTTATTGGTCTACAGTCCCCATCCATATACCTTGAACTGAAGGCCTTGAGTGCAGGGTTCATGCCTTATTTGACTTATACCCCTAGTTCTAAACACAATGTCTGGCACATAGAGTTGTTTAATGGATATTGGCTGGATGAATGAACGAATGAAGAGACTAGACCCTGTAAGAAACAACGAGACCCCTCAGAACCTACCTCTTTTGGCTCACCAGTGGGTCTCCAAAATGCCCAAAGGATGACTCTTGACATTTTCCTTTCCAGGGACTTTGGCCAGCTGGCTGTGGAGCTCCTGGACCAGTCCTACAAGCAGGATGAGCAGCTAGCCATGAAACTGCTGACGTATGAGCTACAGAACTGGAGCAATGCCACGTGCCTGCAGCTCGCTGTGGCTGCCAAGCACCGCGACTTCATTGCACACACGTGCAGCCAGATGTTGCTCACAGACATGTGGATGGGCCGGCTCCGGATGCGTAAAAACTCAGGCCTCAAGGTCAGTGCACCCAGAAGGCCCTACTCTCTGTGAGCACCAGACATTTGGTTGGAGTTTTCCAAGCTAAATGTGCAGTGGGATTAGGCATTCTCCTATCTCAGGAGGGTGACTCTGAACCCACCTGGGCATCAGGATCTTCTATATAGTGGAGTTTGAATCTTTAATTTTTCATAGGGAGGCTAAGACCTTCCCTAAATTCTGCTAAATCAATAGAGATGATACTTAGACATTAATATTTTTCAGAAGATCCAAAAGTGATAGTCACACTCAGATACCAGAGGGGTACCATTTGCTCTGTCACAAGCTATGCTATAAGAAGAGTCACTTACCTGGGCAACCTTCACTGCTGTAGGAGACTGAACACCCTGGCCTGCTTTACACCATGTCATAAAGAGACATTGGCTCTTAATTCAGCAACATTTGAGAAATTTTTAAAACTCAAATAACAGTGAGATAGATTCATGTAAAGATAGCACTAGATAATCTTGATCCATTCTTAAGTGAAGAAAAACAAGTTGCACATCAATTTATTACCTAAGTCCATTTTTGTCTTTTTAAGCATGTACGTGTATAGTTATAGCTATCTAGATAAATTTTTTGAAAGGAAACACAGTGTTACCTCTAGGGTTGAAGTATAATGAGGATGATGGGTGGTTTTGCTCTTTTATGTTTTCTTAATGTTTTTCAAAGGAAATGTTAAACTGAAAAAGGAAAAGAAAGAGTAAAAATGGGAGGGGGAAGATTAAAAGATGTGTTAAAATAATTTCTGTTTGGAGCTTGTGGCTGTTACAGTGAAACCAGGCTCCTGTTTACCTAGAACTACCTGATCAGGGTGACTCTGAGATCAGCCCAAAGCAGAAGGGCCACGAGACCAGAGCAATTAGCTGAGGCCACCCTGAATAAGCCTTCACCCCCCTCTTCTCCGCCAACTCACCCTTCCATGGCCTCTTGGCCCAGAGTCACAGGAGGGTTCCGTGAAGTGGCTCATGGGTGTTTCATAGCTGTGCTGTGAGTGACCGCCAAGCCTGGCTCTCAGCTCCAAGGACAGGGTGTCATGTCCCCTGAAGGCTGCCAGAATGCCACCTGAGCTTTCCCAGGCTGCCAGACACCCTGAGTTCAGGGTCACTGCTCTTTCTTTTCCTTTAGCTGCTCCAAAGTCCCTGTGGGATTTGAGCACAGGCTGTCTCTGACTCATTTTTTGAGAATCATTTTTACTTACCCTTCAGGATCCTCTTTGCCCCTCGCCTTGGTTCATATTCTGGAGCCTTGTGCAGCAAAACCATTTTGGGATTGAGGGAAGGGGTGAGAGGTTTAGGGAACACAAGTTAGATGTCACTGTTACCGTTCAGAAATGCATTTGTTTACCAGCAAATGGAAAATGAGGTTGCCCTCTCGTGAAAGAGGCCCATGCATTTAGTTTCATCACTTGGATGTTTAAGCATGTTGTTTATACATGGGAGAAATTCAGTGCTAGACCCACCTAGGGTATTTGAACAGGGGCTGGTCGTGGGGGACGCAGAGCCCGCTGGGGTGGGTATGTGTGTGTTTCTGCTGGACAGTATAGTAAGTGGCAGGAGAAAGCTCTAAAATGAATAACATGCTTTCTTTCATGAACTTTCTCAAGGTCGACTTAGGAAAGCATTTTTTAGAGATAACCAGATGATACAATTAACTCCACTTGACATATTAGCAAGTAAATGCCAATGGACATACACATGAATTAATTTCACCATGTCAAGTGCTATCTAACGATTAAATGGTAATCTCAGTTCTGTCCCACTTTTGCCTTGGGTAGCATCTCTCTTTCTCCTCAGGTTCCCCATGCAAAGTAAGTGTTAAATGGGTAATATATATTTGGATAAGATGTTTTATTTCTCCAAAGTCAGACTGAGCTACTGTGCGTAACGATTCCAGGTATTTTTGCAATGAGCTTCTTTGCCACAAACATGTTCTCCACAAAACTAATTGGGCATAAGGTGATTTTTCCATAAAAGATAAAACAATTAAAAAATAAAAGGGGGCATTAGGGCCTCCCGGTGCTTACCACAGGCTGTGTTCTTGCACTGCCTGTACAGAAAGAGGAGGCAGAGTAATCCCACCCCATATACGCCTCAGCCCAGGCCTTTGCCTGGTCTCTATTGTGAATGGGGGGACATGGTGTTGAAAAAAAAATGAAAAAAATAAATAAAAGGGGGCATTAAAAAGGACACAATCAAATTCATTTTCATAACAAAATTAAGACTATTGCAAAATATAAAATATTTGAATTCATTAAAATGTGTGTAGATTCATGTCAATACTGTACAAATAACCAATTTTATTTTGTGGGTTGGACTTAAGCACTCACACATCTTTTTGCTTGTTGATTTGTCTCCTCTTTTGAGCTGGGCTTCTCAACTGTTGTTTTTCTTCTTGGCATACTGTCACACGTCTGTTGGTAGATGTTCCAAAGTTCAATGCGAAATGTGGGTTCAAATCACCAAAAGACTTGCGAACTGATAAATCAGTTATCATATCCTGGTATAGCATGGAATCTGACTTTACATTCTCTTATTTCGCATTTTCAGTAAGTTTTATTGCCATATTTTCTATCAAGTCAATATACGTAGTTATCATTCACTGTTTTAAGACCACCATGTCTACTCATACTGTACTACGTATATGTAGAGGGCTAAGATTTATGTAGCGTAAAAATGGGAGTGCACTGTTGGCCCAAACGGTCAACCAGTTATTCTATCTTTTACGGCAAAATTGCCTTGCTGCCAATTAGCTTTACAGTGAAAATGCTTGGGGCAAAGATACTGATGGCAAAGAAGCTTGCGGTCGGTGCCGAGCAGCTCCCAGGTGGACAGAAATGACTCTCGTGGCATTGATGTGTGTGGCTATTCAAATAGGCCAGTCCTCGCTCAGGTACACAGCACTCATGCGCACACACACCATACCCCCAGGCCCTCTGATTCTAAGCAACCCTTCTGATCTTAACCCTTTAAATGTGATTATTATTATTATCATTATTATTACTTTAGGTAATTCTGGGAATTCTACTTCCTCCTTCAATTCTCAGCTTGGAGTTCAAGAACAAAGACGACATGCCCTATATGACTCAGGCCCAGGAAATCCATCTCCAAGAGAAGGAGCCAGAAGAACCAGAAAAGCCCACAAAAGAAAAAGATGAAGAAGATATGGAACTGACAGTAAGCAAATACTACTCAGTTACTGTCCATGGGAACATCCCTCGCCCCTTGCCCCATCTATGTGGCTTAAGATTCAATAACTCTTGAGGTCAGCCCTTCACCAGGTACTTTCATTTGTGCCTCCTCTATGCACACAAATAATTTGACCTCAGGAACTAATTCAATGTGAAAGTTTTCAGTCAGGGGCAGTGGTGCCGGACAACCCAGTGAAATTCAAAAGCAAGACACCCTAAATTTTCCAAACAGGCAGTGCTTTCTAAACAACCAGGGGATGTGGCAGCCTCAGCACGCGAAGAAGGAAAGGGAGTTCGTGACTGGGGAGCAGCCGGCTTCACTGAGCTGGAACTGTTCTGCTGATCAGAAGCTAAGCCTTTATCTGTCTTCGGGGTCAGGCTCACAATGCAGGACTAATTGAATTTTGAGGTTTGTATGGAAGGCTTTTATTAGCTCTTCCTGGTATAATTATAGAGCGTGGATGCTTTGTTCTGCAGGGGGAATGGGGCAGCTGGGCATGGGACAGCGTCCTGCAACCCCCGCCTGAGCAGCGTGACTGCCACTGGATAGTATCCAAGATCTAAAAATATCACATGCTGTTAAAGGGACAAACAAGGCTTCACAGATTTGGCGACATCAAGCAACAACTCCACAGGACCTCAGTGATGTGCCCCACCCTCCCCAGCCCTCTGACCAATGACTGTGATGCCCCAGTGAAGAAGCTGTAAGGGGAGAAAACAAAAATTGGTTTAGCTCAGGTGACAAAATGCCTTTGCGTTATTATCCTAGCGGGACCACTCCGTGAATTGTTTTTCCTCCAAATAAACAATATTTCCTTCCAGTGGGCCCTTTCTAAAGATATGTTTTCAGGCACAATTTCATGCCTGCAGGAGGGTATATGCTTCAGGCCACACTTTTGATTGATTAATCATTCATAGCTCGTGACTTACTGAGTTCAAAGCCAATGTTTACTTTCAGTTCTAATTTATAGAAATCAGTGGAGTCTCTTCTTCCTTCTATGAAGGCAGTCGCCTTCCTAAAGATCTTACCATAATTTTGACCTGTGGACCCCTTCATGGAGAGAAAATGTTTTGATTATTAGCAGAAACATTGTGCTAGTACTACGGGCTTTTTATTGGCTACTTCAGTAGAGGGGTAAAGAATGTGTGCTCTGCATCAGAATCCTGCCACACCCCCTCCTCATGTGGAACCACAGACACCATTTCTTAACCTCTAATGTGGGAATAATAATAGTTTACAAGTACATGCAAACCATATAAAAAGTGTACATGCGCACTATGTAGACTGGCGTCTAGCATGTGGTAAGCCTTGATTGACGTTTGCTCATATTGTTGTAACAGCGCTAAATGCTTCACATGCACTTAATCATGGAATCCTTACAACAGTCCCATGGATAGCTAATATTATTTATCCTATTTTACAGATGAGGAAGCTGAGCCTCAGAGAGGGTGAATCGCCCAAGGTTACCAGCTAATTTGTTCTAAAGCTGGCATCATAACCCAGGCATAGAGATTCCCTTGGTTGTGCTCTTAGCTGATAGCTAAGGGATGCTAAAATTTCTTTCCTAGTCTCAAATGTATGCCACCGGCTGGTTTGTTCTGTTACAGAGCAACAGAAAGGTCCGTTATTGTCCGCCGCCTTATGGAAAGATGTCTCTCAAAGCCAGAGATTTGTGAAAAGGAAAGGAAATGTTTATTAATGCTATACAGAGTTAAAGTAGCAACTTAATGTCTCCATTAAAATATCAAAGTCCTTTAGGATACCCACAGACACCTGCAGTGCTTCCTATCTCCCTCTGCCCTAAGTCAGGGTACCGTACTTGCAAGGAAGAGAAGTACACGTCTGGGATCCAGGCTCTTGACACTATCAGCTGTGTCGTCATCCAGGCAGGATCTCTGGTTAATCTGAAGCCATGTGGCACCTTCTCATGGCCTACTGGCAAAAGTTCTTTCACCCTTCTTCCAGGCAGTCTCTCTTGCTCCCAGGCCATGCAGCCGAAGGGAGCACCCCAAAGCCACATGGTCCCTCTTCTACCAAAGCTGTGTGGAAGGGGTCCCCACTGTGGCAAAGCCTCGTGGCTCTCCCTCTTCACCAAAGCTGCAGGGGTCTGCACTCTGGTGAAGCCACGTGGAATCTCTCCCTCTGGCAAAGCTGTGAGAGGGTCTCCACTCGGGCAAAACCTAGTGGCAATTCTCTGCTAAAGCCACATGGGGATTTTCCCTCATAGAGCTGTGGGTCCTGCTCTCTGGTGAAACCACATGGATCTCTCTCTTCACCAAAGCTGCAGGGGTCTGCACTCTGGTGAAACCGCATGGATCTCTCTCATGGCTGCCGTGTCTCCGTTTTAAATACCCTGCGCCAATCCTCCTCTGCAGCCCTATTTTCGATTCCTCCTACAATCGGTTACGCCTGCCGGCATTCCCGTATATTTCCAAGGTTATTAGGATGCCATCATGAGTTTGGGCAGGCGTGTCCTCATTTTCTGGAGCCAATCTTCTCCAAGCTCCCACGCAGGCGCTTTAACTTGGGGTTCCTCCCCCAGTCACGTCCTTGGGGAAGTCCTTTCCATCCCCCTGGCTTAGAGCATGGCCACAGCTGTTTAACATATCTATGAAACCAGTTAAAGGTTATAGATATGTTAAATGACCATTCTAGAAATTATCTGCAAAACCATTGCTATACAAAACAACTCAATTGCCCTGCTCCGTTTGTCCCTTCCCTCAACTCACACCTGAGGGGAAAGGGGTGAGGACATCTTATATGTCTGTCTAATATTTCCTGGACACCCTGAGTTCTGGGCCCCATTCCAACTCCCTCTTTGGGGCCCCCCTCTTGGCTGCACCCTGTTACAGTTCTACCATGTAGCAGAGAGAATCCAAAAGTGATTCATGGGACTTCTATGTCAAGTACGACATGGCCCGGACATTGGTATACTTCCTAGGAAGACTCAAGGAAGGATTTTAGGAAGGTAGCCAGCAGCTGAAAGCAGTATTCTTTCTGCTTGTGTGTCAAGAAAGAAAACAAAGAAGGCAGTTCCCTTCTCCGGCTCCATATATACAGCTTTAAGAACTGATCCTTCAAGAAGCCACAATAATGATGCATCTCTGGACTGAGAGCAAAGTCTGCTTCCCAGAGAATAGATTCTGCAGTTGTTCATTGAGAGCCCAAGAAGACACCAAAATAGCATTTCTGCCTGAGCTTCTTCCCCACAGGCAGAAACAGCAGGGAGAAAGAAAGGAAGGAAGGCAGGGATTTGTGGGCTGGCAGAGTCATGGCTGGACAGCAGTTGTCCTTAAGGTGGGGCTTCCCTCGAAACTAATCACAAATATTGTCACGGCTCGAGCCCTGATATCGGCTCACCATGGACAGGATTGGAGAATGCAGCTTTTTGTAAGATTAATATTTGAGCTTCCATGTAAAACCAATATTTCCTCTCTTGGAATGGGACATTTTCTCTTGGTCCTTCCAAAATTATACATGAAATATCAGCCTCGGTTTGCTTCATTTTAGTAGCAATTAATAGCTTAGTTCAGACAACATCTGTGTTCAGGCAGCAGAAATTTTTCAAATTTATATTGTGCAGTTTTGTCTGTGTTTGACCCTGCTACCTTCTGCTTTAAGGAATGTAAGCAAAGGAAATGCTTGGCTGCTGGGGAGAGAAATCAACAAAATCAGCACCTTAAGCTGCTTAAGCTGGAATTAATAAAATGTCAAAAATGCTTTACTTAAACCCATGAAAGACAAGCAGTTTAAAAATGCACTCACTTTAGAATATATCTGAATGCCAGAGGCAAAACAGGTTGTTGTATTTTTGTTATTGTTTAACCTTCATTGTCATATAAATACCTTGCATTTTGCTTAATAAAGTCCCAACATGTCCACAGGTCCAGGGCATTGTTATGACTCTGTTGGGAAAGCCACTGTCCCTAGAGGTTACCTGAAGATGCCACTTGCCCAGAGGCCAAAACCCTCCAAGCTGCCTTTACTGTCATCTCCTCGTGTCCTCAAGTCCTCAAACAGCATCGTATTGTTGAGCACATAAAAAACCAACAGGAGGAGGATTGTTGTGTTTCTGTTGCTAAATTATAAATTATAGAAGAACAAATATATAACCTCAGAGTTTCTTGGAGTCAATGATCAATAATTTATTGCTTTCTAGTTTGCTATATCCATCACAAAGTTTGGTTCATCTTACTGATCAAAATCTACACCTAAATAGCCATAGTACAGAATGTTACCTATTCATCAGTTCAAGGTACTTCTCTAGCTAAAGGGTCTATAAAGAAATGGAAGTTACCTTCTCCAGAAGTCCTATTGGTCAAAGGTAAATCATTTGTGGTGGTTACATAGGTGAGTGAAGTGCATATTTGAGGCAATGACAAAAGCAGTTGAAACTAATATTTTTATTTTATGTAAGGTGCTTTGAAACCAGAATCATCTACTCACTAATGATTGTCTATGTTCTCAACTTCAAGATAACCTTAAGTTATTTCTATAATTAGATCTCTCAACTCCAAACCTGTGTTCTCAGTGCTTTTTCTTGTCCCATATCTTTATCAGTCTCTAAGCAGCTAAAAGGTTTGATCCTATTCTCACCTTTAATAAAAAATAACATCTACAAAGTTATTTCCCCAACATTGTGGAACTAACCTTGTCACAGAATGATACTGAAAGAATTAAAGGCAAGAAATTATACTGTATTCAATGCCTAATAACGTACATTTTTTCTGGTGAGAGGTACCAACTAGATCATTTCAGCCAACAGTGTTCGAGAGTCTCGGATCACTTTAAAGGCGAGCTACTGCAATACTCACTGAGCACTTATTAAATGCCAGATTTGTTGATTGTACACCAACTTTCTAGCAGGTGCTAGTGTTACCCTCGTTCTACAGGCAAAGAAACCAAGTCTCTGGGGAGTTAAAAGACTTGTCCCAGGTGTCATGGATTCTTAGGGTCCAAGTTAGGACTTGATCCTCCTTCCGAGGGACCCAAAGCCTGGAACTCTTCACCATTAGGACCTTAGCCATCTTTATGGCACCCTGTCACTTACCATCCAGACAGGATGTCTCTATTTTTTCTCAGATTCTTCCTGTTCTGCAATGTTCAAACATTATTGTTGTTGCCACTGCTATTGTTGTGAGTGAGAAGGAAATAATTCCATTCTTAAGGAAATCTCCAGCAGCTTGAGATGAGGGCCTCTCGGGGTCAGGCCTGACTTCTCCTCGTCTCAGCGGGTTGACTCTGCCATGCAGAGGAAGGCAGTACGCCCAGGAGCTGCCATGAAAGGAACACCAGCAGTAACTTGGGTTCCACGGTGTTTGAAATCAGGAAACAAAAGCATACACCAAAGGGTTGAGGAGACGTTTCTAACCGAACTAAGCTCCAGGCACTTCATCAACTAAGCTTTTGAATACGTGTAACCTTTGAATAAGTTACATATTAGTGGTCCAATTTACCTTTGACTTAAGAGTCTACTAGCATGAGCGAAGACATAAGTTGAACCCAGATCTTCCTGTTTCACGACATACATGGGGAGAGTCAGGTTGGGAGAAAAGACAGATTCATGGCCTTCCCAGGTGACACAATTTCTCCCTCTCGGAATTCTGTGTAACTCTGTCACGCACATCTCCCAGAGGTCCTCAGGGTGGAAGAGACCAGACTAGTCAAGAAATATCCCTAAGGGCTTGCATCCCAGGCAAAGGTACACAGATTCTATGTAAAATGTAAACTACAGGGAAGGCACAATCTCTAAATCAATCTCTGGGGCTTTGGGCAAGAAATTAAGTTTCTATGAACAGGTTTTCCTCCTCTGTACATGAACACATTGAACCCCATGATCTCCAGAGCCCTGCCGTGATGCTATTAATTCTCCTTCACTGTAGGCAATGTTGGGACGAAACCACGGAGAATCTTCCAGGAAGAAGGATGAGGAAGAAGTTCAGAGCAGGCACCGGTTAATCCCCTTAGGCAGAAAAATCTATGAATTCTACAACGCACCCATCGTGAAGTTCTGGTTCTACACTGTAAGTATCTTCCCTTTTCTTCTTCCTAATGGATGGCCTCAAAGAGCCAATGTCTATTGCCCATGCACCTGGGTGGCGTCCTCCACGAGTCACAACATAAGGGCCACACAGGCAGAAACAAAAGCCCTACAGCAACCTTGCTTTTTCCAGGAGCTTAAAAACAGTTGTGGAGTGTGTGAGGTAGCTTCCATAGCTTCTACATTTCTCCTCGTCACAGAAAATAAAGGAAATAGTCAAGGTGAGAATTAACAGAAATAGAGGTGAGATGAGTACGCAGAAAAAATAGTTGTCATTTTATAAAACACTTCCCTGCTCTGGATGGATGAGCACTGGATCACAGCTGCCTGTTTCAGATGCCGGCGCCAGGTCTGGGGGCACATTGCTAGGTACGGGCTGAGCAGGGTGTTGGCAGTAACAAGACGGGTATAGTGTTAGTGTGTTATTACTCCCGATCTGGTAATGCCATCTTTCTTGCCCTGACACAGTTAACATGCAAACAATGCAGCGGAAACTGCACAAAGCAAACTACAATCATGGCAGATATTGCTCAAGTGCACCCTGCAAACATTTCTGGTCCACAAGATGAAAGATGGTCCCTGATATCTGTTAAGCATCTCAAACTTATGTATCCAAAAATTAAATTCTCCTCTTTCCCCTCCCCTCCCCCAAAGCAGAGGCTGAAACAAAGCAATGTGCAGTAGCTTATTTGGGGAAACATATCCTATTGGTGACTCTTTGGTCTCACATAATAAATGCATTCTAACAAAAAAAAAAAAAAAAGATGGTCCCTGAAATGGTAGAAATGGCTCAACTGTTGGGTCTCTGCTTCTACTTTTCAATGATGTTTGATGTTTAGGGTGAGCTGTGGCCCAGGTCATATCTGCTTCTCTCCAGCCACAATGGAACTGCACCAGATGAAGGATGGTGCATCTACCCCTTTGGCCTTTCTGACAACCAGCTACACACCAGTCACTTGAATCAGCAACAGGATTACCCGAGTCTGAGGTGGCGGTGACCCAAGTGCCCAGATGAGGTGCTTTTTATATGGATCTGTATCTAACGCTGAATGCTGGCTTTAAACAAGGCTTCCTCAGCACTGAGGACATTTGGGCAGAGTGAGTTTTTGTTAAGGAGGACTGTCCTGTGCATTGTAGCAGCACATTTAGCAGCATCCCTGACCCCTCTCCACTAGATGCCAGTAGCACTCTTCATGCCCCAACTATGACAACCCGTGTCTCCAGACAGTGCCAGATGTCCCCTTGTGGGGTAAAATTGCCACCAGTTGAAAACCACTGCTGTAAAGTATGGTCTTGAGAGAGGACGAGATATTATCAAAATATAAAGATTAGATTTTTTAGTGAAGTAAAATTTAAATTTATTAATGTTAAAAAATTCTCCCTTGTTTGACCCAGCAATCCCACTTCTGGAAACATATCCTAAGAATCCTGAAACACCAATCAGAAAGAATATATGAACCCTTATGTTCATGGCAGCATTATTTACAACAGCCAAGATCTAGAAATAGTCCAAATGTCCATCAGTAGATGAGTGGATAAAAAAAATGTTGTACATTTACACCAGGGAATACTATGTAGCTGATAAAAAGAAGGGGCTGTTCCCCTTTGCAATGGCATGAAGGGACCTTCAGATTATTATGCTAAGTGAAGTAAGTCAGTCCAAGAAAGACAAATACCACAAATAACCATGTGATTTCACTCATATGTGGAATCTAATGAATGAACAAAATAAAATCAGAGACATGGATACATGGAACGGACTGACAGATCTCAGATGGGAGGAGGGTGAGGAGGACTAGAAGAGATTAGCCAAAGAACATATCTGCATATTGGAATAGCCCATGGACACAGACAACAATGTAGTGAAGACCAGGTGTGGGGAGCAGGGGCTGGGTGGAGGGGAGCAGAGGTGGGGCAATGAGGTGCATCTGTAATAGTGTCAACAATAAAAAAAATTCTCCCTCAAAAAAGAATAATGAAGGCATGCAAAAAATTATTTCTATTTCTATGTTGTATACAACTATATATTATATTTACCTTGCAGTAAACAACTTAGTAGTGATAAGCACGGACCCTGGAGTCACAGCCTGAGTGGAAATCCTGTCTATGTCTCTTAGTAAAGTAACTTGTAATTTCAAGCAAGTTACTTTAGCACTCTGTCCCATTTTCTTAAGATGGGGATAGTAACAGTACCTATTCTATAAGGTTTAGTAAAATTCAATGTGTTAAAATGTGCAAACCACTAAGAACAGTGCCTGAAAGCACAACATAAATGTAACTCGTCATTCCTAGGCTAGTTCCACTGAAAAGCAATAGCTAGTGTTTCATTCATCTGTCTACTCAACGATAATAAAATATCATTTATTGCACAATTGCTATGAGGCACTGTTCTAGTGTTTATATATATTTTCCCTAATCTAACAGCTTAATCAATGCAATATTTTCACTGCATTTTACACTCCAGTCTGTCCTTCCTCTTAGACTAGGGCTGCCCCAAGTGTCTCACCTAGAACAGGGCTTGGCAAACAAGGACCCATGGGCCCACTCCAGCTACTGCCTGTTACAATGGCTTGGGAGCAAAGAATGGACTTACATTTTTACAGGGTTGAAATAAAACCAAAGGAAGAATACTTGGTGACACATAAAAATTACATAAATTCCCATTATATAAAAGTTTTAGTAAAACACAGCCAGATTCTCCACTTACCTACACCCTGGCTGCTCCTGTGCCCCAACTGTTGAGTGTGTTACTTGCATTGGAGCCCATCTGGCCAACAAAGCCTTAAAAATGAATTATCTGGCCCTTTATAAAGTACGTGTGCAGGTGCCTGATTGAGAACATAAAACAAGCCAGGAGAAAAGTTATCTGTCTCCTTTATGAGAAGTATTCACTTCTCTTATCCTCCCAAGGCATTTCTCTGTTTTTCCAGATCCATCTTGTGTCTACTTTATTTCCTTGATTATGCTAGTCCCCAGTTTTTCAACTGAGGCAAGTTGTCAGCCAAGAAGGTTTTTTAATCACAAATGCCCTAGCCAATGGTTCTCAGCCCTGGCTACACATTGACAGAATTCTGATGTCATTGGTATGGGGCACAGACTGGGCATCAGGGTATTTCCAAGTTCACAGGCAGTGGTAGTGAGCAGCCAGAACTGACCCTCTACCCCAGACAAAGGGCTGAGTTTCTAGCCCAGAGTTTCCCACACTTCCACAATGATAAGGGAAAAGCAAATTCCTGGCCCCATCACTGATCCACTAAATCAAGGGAGAGGAGCCTGTGAAGCTGTCTGCTTAACAAGTTTCCCAGGGAAGTGCGGTGGCCCCAGAAGCTTGGGAGACACTGCTCTCCTTGTATTGTAGGCAGCAGGTGGTGAAGCTGCCTCTCTGAGAAGTGGACCGTGTATCTGCTCCCTTCTGCATGGCGGGCTGGATTAGCATCAGAAAACCCATCCGACTGGATGCTCCTGTCATGTCCGATGGTGTTTACAAGGTTTTCAGACATCCATATTTATGTATGGACAAAGCCCAACCTCAAGGAAGTAAACAGAGATGGAGAGTGCCGACCTACCAACTCTCCAGAGATGAAGCACCATAAAATTCAGCTGTAGATCAAAGGTGCCATTTGCTTTTGGCTGTATTCTTCTCTGGAAGAGTGTTTCCCACTCTTATTTCCAAAAGTGTCCCCTTCTACACTCTCAAGGTTGTGAAAGTAGGACACACCTCACTTGCACATAACCTCGCTTTTATGTCATACCAAGTTTCCAGAGGAGCAGGTTGGGTCCTCTTCTGTTGCAAGAGGAAAGGAGGCAGGGATACGACTGGCTCCCAGGCCATGTTTGTGATGAAGGCTTGTTTCAAGTACCCAGTTGGGGATGCAAGTTCAAGGTGTGAAGTGGCACCAGGTCAGAGGGCAGGGTGTGTGCTCTGGTCCGTAGGGACAGACCCTTTCCTCTGCTAACACCATGTGCCACCCTCTACTCTCTAGGGGCGGTAGGAAAAGGCCATAAGGAATGACACAGCCCCACCAGGGATCCACAAGCAACTGTAGGCTTTGGCGCTTGCATTTCAGAGTTTAGGAGTCATGCATCTTGGTTAATGGAAAATTTATAAAAGGAATATATAAATATATAAAGTACAAATTCTTACAGGATTCCCGCTGACTTAAATAAGAATCATAAGGTTATATTTCTTTTCAAAGCTTTGACATTCTACATCCAGTTTGTTAAAGCTCACAGAATATACATGTGTGTGAATACACACACACACCATGAAAGTATATAATGCTAAGGTAACCTACAGCCGAGCCCCATGAATGTCAGCAAGTTCCGAAACAGGTTGCTCCTGACACAGCAGCCCGGCCTCTGTTGTGCCATCCAAACATGTTTAAAGCCCTGTCTGTAGAAGTCCATATTTTGAGAGTTGTCCCAAAATATTATATCATATCATATCATATCATATCATATCATGGCTCTGTATGGGAAGAAAAGCATTGTAGGGTAAGTGTGATTTAAAGAACAGGCAGGAGTTAAACAGTGATCATGGAAGAAGCAGAAACAATAATGAGGGCAGTTTTTACAAGAAAAAGTGAGAGGGAGGTAGGGGTAGTTAACAGGGGATCAAAAGGAATTACAGACTGAGGTAAAAGAAGACAAGATAAAAGTTTCCTGACAGCCCTGGCTGGTGTAGCTCAGTGGATTGAGTGTGGGCCTGTGAACCAAAGGATCCTGGTTCGACTCCCAGTCAGGGCACATGCCTGGGTTGCAGGCCAGTTCCCAGCAAGGGATGCACGAGAGGCAACCATACATTGATATTTCTCTCCCTCTCTCCTTCCCTTCCCCTATAAAGATAAATAAATAAATGTTTTTTAAAAAGTTTCTTGACAAAAAAGTCAAATAATATTGTCAGCCACCATTCATTGGACTTCTCCAGTGTCAGGAGATAAATACACATCCCCTCGCCAAGACCCCAATCCTTCCCAAAGCTCTGTGAGGTCAATAGCAATCACCTCCATTTCACAGAATGGAGATCCAAGCAGGTGCAGTGAAACAGATGATATGATTCAGCCAGCAAGTACTTCAGACAGGATTTAAATCCAACTTCCTTTCACCAGACACTATTCCTTCCACCACATACACCAGACCTGTGTTCAAAGGACAGAGGCAGGTCGGAGGAGTTATAGGCACACCTCGTTCTCTTACGCATAGCTTTATTGTGCTTCACAGATGCTGCGTCTTTTACAAACTGGAGGTAAGACCGCCCCCACCCAGCAAAAAGATTAGGACTCACTTTATTGTGATCCTAACTTTCTTGCAGCAGTCTGGAAATGAACTTGCAACATCTCCGATCATAGGCCTGTACTAAAATTCGGAGGTTCTGAAAGGGGTGTGTGTGTGTGTGAGAGAGAGAGAGAGAGACTGGGCCTACCTGTGACAAGAGAGGATAATGCTTTGGAATGTTTTGCAATGAATTGGGTGAAATGATAAAAACCAAGGCAGTTGACAAGATTCCTTTCACCTAGAAGTAGTAGAATAGGATCCAACAAAGAGAAGGCAGCAACCAGAAAGGGAGAAGGATCTCAGGTCAGAAGGAGTCTGAGAGTATATTTTAAAGTTTAACCACTGAAGTTCTTTCTTTGTGTTTTGTAAACTACCATATGCGCAGGGACTATAGGGTGAGTGCCAGTATATAATGGTAAACAAGAACCATAAGAACCAAATTCCCTTTTAAACAGCATCTTATGTGATTTCAGGTACAGTCCACTCTTCAGGTGAGGTTTTCATGATGTGCTAATGACTCTGAAGGGGAGGGGTAGGAACTGAGGCAGGGGTTATAATGACAGTGCCTGAGGGGGTGGGTGTACCAAAGCAAAGCTCTCAGGTGGAGAACCAGCCCTTCCGCCCTCCAGCACCTACATAACCGTTCTCCTGCTTCTGTCTGTGATCTCATGAACTCCGGCTTAAATGCTCACCCTTCAAGAGATGAGAAATTATATGGCTGTGTCTGTAAATGTGTCAACATATTAAGGTCTCAGAAAATACCTTTGACTCATACTAAGAATCTGTGTATTTACAGAAGAAGGAAGGAAGAAAGAAAGGGAGGGAGGGGAGAGAAAAGGAAAGAAGAGCAGCATTTCTCTAGCTCTGTAGGCTGCCAGTTTCCCTTTGTATCTCACAGCCACAGTGCCCCCTGCCCCACCTTCTAAACTGCCCCAGGGCCCCAGAGTCAAGGTGTGTCTCCAGAACCCTCAGGGCCTCAATCCTTTGCCCCCACTGTGTCCTATTTGTTATGCAGGCTCCAAAGAGCACAAAAGATTTGAATAAATTCACTCTTAGTTCCTACTCACAGTGCCTGAGGCCCCTAAAGCCAGCTAGTGCCTTACTCAACTTGAAGCATTGCCTAGATAAGGTTTAAATTGTATGCCATTTTCCCTAGGTGACGTTTTCCTCCAGAGGCTCCTCATCCCCTTAGGCAAGAACCTCACCAGCCCTCCTACACTCCGCTCACCTTAGACATAACTGAACCCTCCAGTGACAGTCACCAAACCCGAACCCTGTGTTTTCCAGACACCCAGTGAGAGATTCAGCCAGTTCCAATAGGGTTCAACCTCTGGAGCTGGACTTTCATGAAGATTAAACCCCACTCCAAACTATAGCCAGCCACACACAATGGCCACACAGTCAGCCATTTCTTTCCATAAATTGCTCAGTTTTCTCTGGTTTTGTTTCAAAGAAGCAGAAACCAGGAAGGAATATGCCAAGTTGAATAAGCAGCAAGGTGATGCAATGGGAAATAGGTGAAGCCCTACCAGGGCACTGTCAGGCCAAGCCTATTAAGGCAGGAGAGAGAGAAAAAAAGACATTAACTCAGAAGAGAATTAAAGTGGGGCTTCCAGATAAAGTCTGGGCTATTTTTATGTTGGTTTGACCAATTTACAAGTATAGCAAGTGCCTTCTTTTCTTTCTTACTGACATTTAATCCACCTGGCATCCGTCAGGCAAAAATCCTCTGTGCTGCCCTAGTTCAAGAACCTGAGGCTCCTAAACGAGCAAGAGCAGCCCCTGTGAGAAGAGGTTCCCTCGTGCACCAGGAAGACACGAGAGACAGGATAGCTGTAAAATAAAATGATGCATCACGACACCTGGGTGCAAGCAAAGTCCTGGGGCCTGGAGACAAGTATAAGAATCAAAAGGGAGATTGTTTATCAAATTATTTCAAAAATTACTGTCTATTTCTATCCTTTTGCTATTTTAGAGCTTTGGAGTTCATTCCGTCTTGAGTTCCTCATTCTGCTTTCTGACCTCGTTTGTGCCCTGCCCCCCAGGGGCCTTGCCCAAGGGCAGGGCTCCCAGGCCTTTGCAGCCAAAGCACTGTATTGTGTTTCCCTACAGCTGGCGTACATCGGATACCTGATGCTCTTCAACTATATCGTGTTAGTGAAGATGGAGCGCTGGCCTTCCACCCAGGAATGGATCGTCATTTCCTACATTTTCACCCTGGGGATAGAAAAGATGAGAGAGGTAACCACTTCCATGACAGAGAACTGAAGAGAAAGATGGTGGCTAGTTAATTTGTGCATGGAAGGGACAGCGGGACACTCGAGATCCACTCTGATCCAAAACATTAGTGAAAATGTTTCCTAAAGCTACGACAGAAATACGGCCTTGGCCTTGAGGGCTGCTGACACACCTGGGGTGGCTTCGCAGGGTGTTTGCAGGGTGTTTACAGGGTCATCGCTCCCTAAGTGCTTAGGATCTAGTCCATTTTCTGCTAACAGAGCTCTTGCCCCAAGAAACCTTCAATTTGTTTATAAAACAGTTTACAGCTTTTTAACTCATCCCTAGAAACATGACTTCACATTTTCCACTTTTTTTTTTCATCTTTAAATTTTTCCACTTTTAACTCCCATTGCAAACCCCTCACTGTGGGTCTCTTTGGACAGGGTCCACCAACACCTATGATTCTCCAAAGCACTTCAGCCCCTCCAAGGGGGGCTATGCTTTCATTCACTCTCTGCTCCATATTTACTATGCCCTGGCTGGGCACCAGCCTTTCCACAAGCCTGGGCATCGCCAGGATGAACTGAGCATATTTCTCATCCTTCAGGTTCAGGGTGTGGCTCTCTCTCTTTTCCCCCACCCTCACTGACTAAAATTCATCATAACACCGCCCCCGCATGACACTTGAAGTCATCGCTAGCCTCGGAGGCCATCAGAGTCAGAGCCACCAAAATGGATGCAGTCGAGCAACCATCCGCCAGAGGGCTCTGCCACCCTGATGAACGCGCTCCACAGACTCCCATTCCCGAGCCTGCAGGGAAGGCAGCTTGTGCAGTATGACGATTCCTCTGCATTTCCCCCTGAAACGACAGTCTGCAGCAGAGGCCGTTTCTGGAAGAATTGCTCCCTGTCAAGTCTACTGCACCCTCTAGAGCTCCTGAACAACCGTACTCTCTCTACTACAGGGAGTGGGAAAATAATATCAGACCCCACAGGAAGAAAGATTCCTGCAAATCCGCAAATTTACCTCTGTCTTCATACTAAAACAGGTTAAAAAGCCCTTACTAAGAAGGTTTTAGCTCTAGAAAGTTCTCCTTTAGAAAGATGCAGTAACTATTAGATGCCTTTGTTTGTGTGCAAAACACAGACTTTATTCCTGTATTATTATTTATTAATGTTATATTATTTTCCATATGAACAAATATAAACCAACTTTTGCCATACTCTATGTATTTCAAGCTCTTTCTCTTGGATTTTTAAACTGCTTTGGGGATATTTAAATTCTAAACAACATACCCCTATCCTGAGAGTTTGGTTGTTGGTACCCTGCTCCCATTTTTGTAAGGGACTAGGTTTATTTCAAAAACAAAAAAGAGGCCTTGCCTTCTTGCCTCATTCTAACCAGTTGACGGTGTCTTCTACTTCCGGACCAGTGTGTGGATTTCCCATTTGTAAACTGAAATCAGTCATAAATTGGCTTTGGCCCTTATGCACCTCTCTGAGAACTGAGGCCTGCTCCTGCTAAGAATTCTGTTGCTGCGAAGTGTCAGCTCCCTCTCTGGTGATTGAACGTCCAGATGCATATTTTGTCCCCACGATAAGCAGAAAAGGGAAAGACTTGAGCAGGGAGATTGGAATCTCTCCAGGGACTAGACTGGAAGAAGACAGGGAGCAGTCTGTACTCCACAGACTGTTCTGGAAGAGGCTGCCAAGCAGGCGGGCTGCCAGGAACCTCAAGGCCTGGATATCCATTTCTCCTGAGGTAGCATGTAATAGCCGAGAGGGCTTAGAGGCTGGGGTCAGCAGGGAGTCAGCGGAAGAGTCCTTGCTTCTGAGGAAGCTGTGAGGAGGGAGGCACGGACCACTTTAGCATCTGACCTTTTCCTCCTCGGTCTGGCGAGGCAGCTCTCTCACCCCTACCCCGTGGCCCAGAACCCGTTAAAGAAATGCTCGACTGCCAAGGGAGTGGAGACTCCGTAGGTCTCACCTTCGTGCCTCCTCATCGTCAGCATGCAGGCTCCCAAGATCCCAGTCACAAGATCCTGGAAACATGGAAAAGTTTGTAAGCTTCTGAGGAGGGATATTGTGGTTTCACATGCTGCCCTCCCATTCCCAGAACAACATACTTCTGCGTGTAGTCACCCAAACAAGCCGCCGTAATCCCTTAATAGCACGGAACAGTTTGCAGCCTGCACTGGTAGACATTCTCTCACTTGGGCCCTCCTCCCCACGGCTCTGGGAGGTAAATGCCGTGGCTGCTATGACCTCCCAGCCTTGCTGATACGGGAAGTGAGACTCAGGGGGTGAGCCCTTTCTCTGTATCCCACAGCCAGAAAGGGGAACTGGGTCTTAAACCTGACTGGTCCCTCTGTGGGTCGTTCTTTTCAATCCCACAGTGGGTTCCACACTGGGGTGTTTGTCCAAGCCCCAGGGCCCTAAGAGGTGCTGGAGCTCGTGGGAGGAGTGAAAGGGACACAGGGTGGGTGCTTGCCTTTTCACTCCAGCCCATTTAACTCTTTTTGTATGTTGAGATTTCACAAGTATATTTTCACTATTGAAAAAATTATACTTTAAACCTCCGTGTTTAACAGTTTTAGGAGAGCATGGGCAAGGGGTTAGAAAACCTCTAAGGGGCTCAGTCCTTGCTGCGTCCTCCACCCCCCATGTGTGCACACAGATTTCTGCCTAGCTGGGATGGAGCTGGCAGGAGCTGCAGGAATCCCTGACGGATGGTCTAGTGGTTCTCACTCTGTGGTTACCACCATGACCTGGGAATTCACTAAAAATGTAAATCCTCAAGCCTACCCCGGCAAGCTGAAGCAGAAACTCCGGGGGTGGGGCCCAGCCTTCCGTGGTTTACTGGCCCTCTAGATGAGTCTAATGCATGCTAAGGGCTCAAGAGCCCTGGCTTAGGAAAGAGGCTACCAGGCATCTCCTGATATCTTGCTTAGCCTGCCAAGCCCCAGTCCTGACTTACTAAGACCTCCCTTTCCTATTGTTTCAGGCTAAAGTAAGCCTAAAGGGTGGTATGCCAATGCAAATACGTAGCCACACGTTAGAACTGTCCCCAGTCTTTTCTCTTTCCTTTGAGAGGTCCTGAGTTAGTCATAGCTCCAAGAGAGGGAAGTTTTGGGGATAAATGAACGTGATTCATACAAGTAGCCCTGCTGCATAGCCTCAGCGGGCCAGCTTCCCTGGCTCCCCATATCCTGGGGGAGGCTGTGGTACCGGGTGGGTGGCAACTCCCACTGTGAAACTGCATTTCACACAGCGTGTGCGAGCAAAAAGGCACTATAGAGTAAGGTGAGTCAGAGCCCACCCAGCAGTTAAGGGACTGGAGAATTGCTGAGATGTCTATACAACAATTGGTCAGTCAACAAACATTTATTGAGTATTATGTGGCAGGCTCTGAGGAATAGGGCCTGCCCTCTTAGTTTACAGTCTAGTGGAGGGAGATGATAGCTACAGAGATAGATAGAGATAGATAGATAGATAGATAGATAGATAGATAGATAGATAATAGATAGACAGACACACAGATGCACAGATACACACATACTATGCAAGCACACAGAAGTTAATTTCGTATGGAGAGAAAAGTCTTCCAAAGACAAAACAGGGAAGCAAATTAGAGAGTGACCTGGGCTGTGGAGACTGCTGCACGTAGGGTATTCAAAGAAGGCCTTCCTAAGAAGGAGAAATGTGAATGGAGACCCTGAGTATGAGAAGAAGCCAAACATGTGAAAACCTGGGAGGAGAAAATGCCCAACAGAAGGAACAAGTGCAAGTGTCCTGAGCATAGGATGGATCTGTCCTGCTTACGAGCAGACAGGCCTCTGTGGCCTCAGGGGCAGGAGAATGGAGAGATTATGGTGGGACATCAAATGAAGCATCGATAAGGAGTTTGGATCTGTCTCTGCTTGTAATGAAAGCTATTAGAAGGTTGATGCATTCAATTACCGTAACTTGCTTTGGTTTTTATTGTTCTTGTTCGTGTATCTCTCAAGTCACTCTCTTTTTAAAATTAAGTTATAATTCACTTGTAAGGAAATAAACAACTCATAAGGGTACACATAATTTGATGAGTTTTTACCTGCACATACAACTGTGCACTCACCCCCCAGAGCATGGCTTAAGTTTTAAGGACTCTGTGTGCTACTCCGAGAATGGATGGGGCCAAGGCAGGCAACAATGGCAGCAGGGGTACCCGTGAAGAGCCCATTGCCATCACCTGGGAGATGTGATTGGGCTTAGAACAGAGTGGCAGCGGTGGAGGTGGTGAGAAGTGGTTGGATTCGGTTGTATTTAGACATAGAGGGAACAGGACACATTGCTGCAGAGGATCCGGATGTGAAAGAGAAGAATAAAGGAGTCCTCCCAAGTTAGTGGTCTGGGTAACTCAATATGTGGTGCTGTTTACTGAGATGGAGGAGGATTGCAGAGATTTACAGCGTATTAAGAATCAATAATTTTATAGGAAAGTCCTAATTTGTGTCTCAGAATTGTAAGGCAGCCTGAAAGATCAAACTTATTACTTATATCTGCCTGTGGAATATTTGCATCTGGATGGCCTGAGTTTTGCTCAGTTGTACATTTAGAGCATGCAAGTACTCAATTAGACACAGACAGACAAAATAAGCTGCACATGTCAACTAACAGACCAAGCACTTTCCAACTTGGCTAAGAATGTAGACGGAAATCCTAACTACCCCCCTCTCTTTCCTGCCTTTTAGATTCTCATGTCAGAGCCAGGGAAGTTACTGCAGAAAGTGAAGGTATGGCTGCAGGAGTACTGGAATGTCACAGACCTCATAGCCATCCTTCTGTTCTCTGTTGGGATGATCCTTCGTCTCCAAGACCAGCCCTTCAGGAGTGATGGGAGGGTCATCTATTGTGTGAACATCATTTATTGGTACATCCGTCTATTAGACATCTTCGGCGTGAACAAGTACTTGGGTCCTTACGTAATGATGATTGGAAAAATGGTAAGCAGGGTTCTCTGATGTCATATGACAAGTTCTTAGAGGAGGAGTGGAAACAATAGGAGGAGGGAGATCATTGGTTTGTGCTGGCCATCAAGGTCTAACTGAGAGGGCTCTGGGGTGTTTTATTTTTTAATTCCTTTTAAATGTTATGAAGTTTGACTACCTCTCTCTATATAACTGGACAATTAGCCATCACTCATCCATTTTCTTACATATATATATATATATATATATATATATATATATATAAAATATACTTTGTGCCAAGCACTGGACTAGGAGTTGAGTATATAAAAGTGCTCATTCCATAGACTGGAGATGAGAGAAAAAGAAATAATTATTATACAGCATGAGAGTGCAGTAATTGACATGTATGTAAAGTCCACAGGAGCATAGCAAAGGGAAAGTAGGTCAGGGAAGGTTTCACATGGAGGTTATATTTTTGCTGGATCTCGGAGAAGTTTCCAATCCAAATACTTAACATATTTTGAACATGGCTTTTTTTTAAATGGAGTGCCAGAAGAATGCCTTTCTCTACACAAAGGGAAGAAAACCATAGTTTATTTGAATTCAGTTGTTAGGTTGTACTTGAATTAATTTCTATCAATATATCATGCGTTTTGTTACACTACAAGAAAAAGATGCCTGTTAAAAGCTAGGTTCCAGAATGATGCCCTACTTATCTTATTCTTTAAAAAGGAATCCCAAGTGGCAAACTAATATGCTTCCCCAACATGGCTGTTGACTTGTTCCAATGCTCCTTGACGACACTGGTTTCC
This sequence comes from Anoura caudifer, assembly GCA_004027475.1. Taxonomy (NCBI): domain Eukaryota; kingdom Metazoa; phylum Chordata; class Mammalia; order Chiroptera; family Phyllostomidae; genus Anoura; species Anoura caudifer. Next base: position 356,084 of record PVKU01000722.1, on the reverse strand, counting down.
AGACTTCCTCCACGAGGACGGAGCTGTAGGAGACAGCACTAACGTGGACCTGACAGTACCCAACTGAATCAGCTCCCTCCCCAAACTCACGAGAGGAAGAATCGGAGTCTGGGCCATTCTTTTTAAATCAGTTCTTCCACTTTTATGAGTGTATCCTCTACTCCACCTTTATCGGACATTTGTGGAAAAGCCAAGTGACCCATCCTACAATGGCAAACACCTCTTATAGAAAAACCGCTTTGTTAATAACTTCTATACCACTTCCATTTGAAACCAATAATTTGTCAGTAGATGTTCTTGATCGTTCTCCCTTCAAGTGTTACTATGTGTGTTATTGCTGCTTACCTTTCAGTCAACAAATCAGTATTTATTACTAGTGTGTGAGTGTGTGTAACTCTACTAAAATGAACCTTGAAGAGCCAAGACTCTGCCTACAAAAGCACTGACAAATTTGTGCAAAAAGAATAATAACTTGAATCCAAAAGGATAGGATTATGGGACCTTTAGCAATTCATTTAACCTCTTTGAAATTCAGTTTATTCATTTCTTAAGTAGTCCCAATGTCCCAATAAATGCATATCTTGTAAGGATGTTGTGATGATTGGAAATGACATGTTAAATAGCCAGTAGTGTCTGGCTTACAGTAGGTAGTTGATAAATTATATCGGTTATTATGTTTATATTATCTTTGTTAAAATGCAATGATAAGGGGAGAAATTGGTGAGCATAGTTATTCTGTCTATTCCTAATGCTTTTGTACAAAAGCTTGCTATTTATAATGCCAGCATTGTTTAAGGAAAATATCCCAAACCTATTCTAGAGAGGAAAAACATAAATTAAATAAGCTTGAGTTAGACTGAATCCCAAAACCAAGTCCCAGTTCAAATGGGGACTTTGGATTAGGAAAAAAAATCATCTTACTCTCTTATACTGCCTACAACACAGTCTTCTTTGGACTTTAGTAACAAATTGCAATTGTGGTGAAAATTCCTATGTCTAAAAGCAGAGAGTCTCAATGAAGAGTCTACCTGTAAGAGTCTACCTATCTGTAAACCCTCCAGCCAGGTTATATATAAAAATGTGTGGGTATATGAATTTTCTGAACAGGGAGGAGAAAGCTTCCATGAGATTCTCAAATGGATTCTTACATGGACTAAATGAAAGTGAAGAACTGTATCAGCTGCAAAATTAGGCCAAGTTTTCTCAATCTTGACATTACTGATATTTTGGACAAGAAAATTCATTGTTCTGAGTGGCTATCCTGTGCATTGTAGGATGCTTAGCAGCATCTTCTACCCACTAGATGCCAGTAGTATGTACACATACACATGCACAAACACACACAACATAAAAATGTCTCCAGATTGCCATATGTGCCAAGGTGGGGGTAGGGGGTGGAAAATTATCCTGTGTTGAGAGCCACTGCATTAGGTGATTACATAATCTGATTGGCTGTTTTATTCTAATTGATTGTTACCTTATTTTATTTCAATAAATAAAACCTTAAAAGGCCCATACAAACCAAATATATTATTTTAAAAAGATTGGGTGGCGTTTAAATAGTTGAAATTACTAAAGGCAAACTAAAGCAGCAAGATTATTTTAAAATCCACATCTATCATTTTAATGATGGCATAATTATCCCCAGTTTTTATTAGAATTAAACCTTACTATGCAGAGAGCAAGAGAGATGTACTGCATTTACTCTATCTTCTAACTTATGAATGACTTCACTTATCAGTCAAGAATTAGTAGAAAATGAGTGTATTTGGAGGCTTTGTTCTCACTGGGGTTGTTAAGATAATTAGTTCAATAACTGAGTCACTGATGCAGAAGGTAGGTAAAATGTGCCTATAGAATTTATCAGGAAGCCAGATGGATTGCCAGGCTGGGAGCCCAACAAAATATGCCCAGATGTGATTGTACTCAAAGTCCCTCAACATTAGAGAGTCCCTGTTCAGTACTAAAGACTGCCAAGTAACTGCCCTGTAGTCTAGTACAGATAGCTACTAAGATATCTGAATACTATACTGATCAAATATGATTCCAATTGATCTTTAAATCTTGGGTACTACTTCTCAATGACATCCTCTAAGCCTATGCACAGTTCACTATATATCGCCAAATAAGAACAAAAATAATAATAGCTATCATTTATAATGTGCCAAACATGTCAGACATCATCAATACAACCCCATGAAATAGGTTTTAGTGTCTTCATTTAACAACAGAATAAACTGAAACTGGGCAAGGGACAAAGACAGGATTCAAACTCCTGTCTATTTGACTCCACAGCCTGCCCTTCTTCCAACCCCCATGATAATAATACATTAACATGTACTGAAAACTACCCACATCAAGCATTTCACATTTTATCTCATTTAATCCTTACAAAACAATATACATTATTGTTGTTGTTATTATTGCCATTTCAAAAATGAAAAAAAAAAAAAAACACATAAGATTAAGACCACGTAGGGCCCAGATGAAAAATCTCAGGTAGCTGACACCTGAGAGCACATGCTAACCACTACAGTGTGTGTGCTCCTCTCTAAAACACAATGAAAAATTTTTGTAAGAATGAGACAGAATCAGGTCTCTTAGTAATAAGCCAGCTGGACAATCTAGCTTTAAAAGCATGTGTAGCCAGCCCCAGTCCTCACTAATAGTGTTCTATTTCTGCACTCCACTCTATCAGATTTCAGTATTCGAATGGAAGCAGATGTCTTTGAAATATATGAAATTGAGTGTTTGGGAAGAATGTTTCTTCTCCTTGATTGTTTTGATCCTTTGGACAAATGTCACAATCAATCTGAATGAAAACTGTCCGGAGAAATTAGAACAGTTGCTGTGTTTACTGGCTGAGTTTTCTCGGGTCAGCCTAGCCCCTAAATCTCCTGAGTACACACCTTCCTCTCCCCAGCCACCTTTTAGTCAATCTAAATAAATATAACATGAAAAATCCATTAGTGTTCCTTCATTGGTAGAACTTTTTGTAAATAAATAATGAAAGAATTTTACAAAATAAAAAAGAAAGCAGAGATGAGAAGCCAACCCGTGCTTCCCATAAAACTGTTTCAACACAGCTGGCTTGCTCATCATGAGAGTTTTGAGGCCACTAACTTGTGAAAGGAGTAACTAATTAAGTAGTGTATATATTTTAAGGAGAGTGAACAAATATGAATTTAATGTCACATTTTGAGAGATTCTTATTTCATTTCGAAGTCATACAATCCTTGAGAGATGGACTTTGAAGTTACCATGAAAGTTAATAAACTGACCTAAAATATACCGAGCCCCCAGTATCCTAATGCAAAGAGGAAGACTGAAATATTTAAATTCCAATGATAGGCACCTTGTAATGTATTCCATTGAAAGTCTTTATTACCATTGATAAGTTTATCAATAGTCTTTCTTTGTGGATGAACATTCCTTCAGGAAGTTTGGTATCCAAGAGATAGTCTTCTGTATTAGATGGTTTGATACAAAGGAGAGAAATTAATCTCCAACTCACTTAAGCCCGGGAGGGATGCACTGATTTATAGCTGGGCATGATGCAACTGGCCTTCATGGCTGCTGCAGTCAGACTGTCGACCACTGTTAGGGCATGCTCGCTCTCTCTCTCTATCTCTCTCTCTCTCTGTCTCTCTCTCTCTGTCTCTCTCTCTCTGTCTCTCTCTCTCTGTCTCTCTCTCTCTGTCTCTCTCTCTCTCTCTCTCTCTCTCTCTCTCCCTCTCTCTCTCTCAAATATCTGCTTCCTTCACTCTGATCAGTAGTGGGGCACATAGCCTCAGACAATCTGAATTAACATCATTACAGAGAGATAAAGGGTGTATCTCTTTCCCAGCTTCAGTTGAAAAGTATCCAAAGAGAGGTCCTCATTGGATTCTTGCGTAACATACTTACCTCCTATAACTGCTGATAGTACCTTGCCAGAGGGTGAGGTACCATGATCACGCTAGCCAGGAAAAGACACTTACCTCTGTGTCCAAAATGGATGGGAATGGTTTATAAAAGAAGAAGGCAATGGGTTCTGACCAGGCAAAATAATAGTTACTACATCCTCATCTATTTTTGGCGATAAAAAGAAAGTAATCTGTCATATAAGAAACAGATTCCAAATAACATGGGTCATGAAAACAAGCAAAGGAGAAAGAGGCACAAGACACTGTACTTGACTACAGTCAAGAGAATTTTGTAAACACGTCTGGATGAAAATCCAACCTTTCAACAGCAGGCACAGGAGTGGGCTCCCTGATTCTAATGCCTCCGAGAACAAACGTCCTTCATAACTGATAGGATATGCTGCAGGAGACGAAAGTGCGGAAAAAGTGGCTCTGTGAGACTGGCTCATTGTAGAACACCACACAATGAGCGGGGCCGAGAGGGTAACATGGCATGTGCTGGATGTTTGTCCGAGCTGTGTTTACAAATAATTATTTTCTTGAGCTTTCCACCTCCTCATTAGCTTTTCAGAACTTAGAGAATTTATGGCATTGCTGTCATTCTTGAAATAGTTCAACTAACCCAATTCCAATTTTGGTAAGAAGAAAGAGACCCAAGAAGGGAATTTGCCTCCCCCAGGAGCAGAGAAAAAGTTAGTACTAAATTTGTATAGATACCCAAACTCTTGTATTTACAATACTTGACTCCCAGGTCTCGTCTTGACCAGGGCCCACAGACAAAATGGAAAGTGAAGGGGTTCCGTTGAGTGTATGTTTGAGGTTTTTTTAAATGATTTTTGAGTTACTGATAAGATTGCACGGACATTGGTTTCAATAGACCAAGCGTCCTCTTGTTGGGACACAGCTCTCTATCTAACATCCCTTCTGAGCATTATCAAACATGAACCTCCTTCAGAGGTTTCCCTCAATGTCATTGTCATCGGGACACTCAATCATGCGAGTTTTCTTTTGTTTCTCCCTCTGCTTTCCCACCCTTCCAGATGATAGACATGATGTACTTTGTCATCATTATGCTGGTGGTGCTGATGAGTTTTGGGGTTGCCAGGCAAGCCATTCTCTTTCCCAATGAGGAGCCATCGTGGAAATTGGCCAAGAACATCTTCTACATGCCCTATTGGATGATTTATGGGGAAGTGTTTGCGGACCAGATAGACCGTAAGCAAGTTTATGATTCTCATACACCAAAGTCAGGTATTTAACTTCAATTGGGTCATGTCTTTTCCAAGTTCATTTGTTTGTTCTCAATAAATGGCTCAAGATAGAGGACCAATTCCTAGCTTGTTATCTTGAAGGAACAAAAACCAATTACAGAAAGTGAATATGCAATTTCAATAGCAAAGCAGTCCTCGGGTGTTTCCTCAGGTACGTCTTTTCTGTGACAGGAATCAACATCTGGTATGCCAAATTTGATCAAGAAATAAACCTTTTAACAAGATTGAAATTATTTAGGGATTTAAACCCTTAGGGCCATGTGTTGATTATTTCAATATTAGTAATATATTACATCACTATGCCCCACCCCTACCCCAGTCTGTAAAAAATAAATTCCTTGGGTTTGACTTCAGAACAAATAAACAATTCTCAATTTCACCATCAGAATTCAAGAGTGAGGGCCAACATCTGCATGGTGTTTTCCTTGCACTGGAAACTATTCTCCGGCTCCCTTTCCCACTGTCTTAAATTATGTGCTTTTGAGACTCAAAAGAAGCTAGTATTCATTGCCTGAAAGTATGGAAAATGCCTTAGGTTATAAACTGAGTTGCTTGCTGCAAATGCCAAAAATATAATAGTATGTATATAATGAAGTGATTCAGTGTGGGGAGCGAGCAACAGCAGCAGCAGGCCCCTAATGTTTCAAGCCCTAATCGATACTGATTTTCTATAATAGACACTCTTGTTGTATAGAGTGTGAAGATAGATGTATCCTAGGAATCCATTCCAGAATTTTATTTGGACCAAATGTCAGGGCAGACCAGGCATTGGGAAGCTGTTTGGGAAGAAAGCATCAGGAAAGAAATATCCTTCAGTGTAGAAGGCTTGAATCCCAAGAGCAACTATTTCTCGTTTTCCCTGAGGACTTCAGCTCTAGAAATAACATCCCTCCAACATTGTTGAATTAACATTTTTCAGACACTTTTTGCTGACAGGCCAGCCATCTGAGCCCTGGACTGTGGACATGGATTAGGGTTACATAACCAGGTAGTATAGCTTATTAAGAGCAGGAGCAGAGACTGGTCAGCCCCCTCTTCCGTCCCCACCAGTCCCAGGGAGGACTGAGACCAGACAAGTAAGGACAGAGCACCGGACTGTGAGTCCTGCAGGCCTGGGAAGAGCACATGTCCACTGGAAACAGAACATACCACTGCGTCATTTTCTCTTCCATGGCGAATTTTGAACAAATATCCGTTCCTTCTCAAAATGAGTTATCTGAGGCAAAACGGCTTTTTGGAACACCTAATTGGAACAAATATTCATTTCACAAGACTTAGCCAACTCACTGAGGAAGAATTTTAACTCCCTCTCCCAGATGAAATATCTTTGGTTGACAACGTACAGCCTTCAGCAAGACAGCTTTGCAGGGACTGGGGGAAGCTCTTTTGGAACCCTCCTTTCAAATGGTTCCTTGAGACAAAAACGACACTTAAAACGCCTACCAACAATTATTCTCCTCAGAAACTAAATGTACTATTTTCCCCCAGGAAATTGCTTTACCACTTACATTAGTTTGCCTTTTCTAATTTTTCCCCAAAATGAGATTAAGCGCCCATGGGTGTTTTAATGGTGTAACATTTGGGTTGGGAGAAAGAGGAAGGTGTAGGTGTGTTTTATGAATGGGATTCTGTCTGTCCCTCTACAAGTGGCCATTTATTGATGTTGTACTATGAACCCAGCTTAGTGCAACAAACACCACCATCTGGCTGAATAAGAGGATCTATTATTGTTATTTTAAAAGAAGGGCTGATTGTAGTTTAGAACTTGAAAACCCCCCAGAGAAAGAAGAGAGGTGTTTTGTGTGAGTGAAGTATGAAAACAGATTTCCCACATTGTTAACTAGATCTGCGGTGCTCTATGTGTGTGAGAATAATGCTCTACCCCTGATCCCAGTATGTAACTGACTCAGACTTGGATGCAACCTTCATGACACCTTCCCCCAGCCACTTCCTTTTGGATGTTCTGAAATTGGTTACAGTGGTAGCCACTGTTCTAAGCTAAATCAGCCAGTTTTATGTCTAGAGTGCTAAAGAATATTTGTCCTTTCTCAAATGGGTATAGAAGGATGCCCCCAAATACATCATCATATTTGGCCAAGGTCATTGACTATTCCTATTCTCTAAATGTTTTGATTTTCATGCGATGGCAGTGGGTGGGCCCAAGGGGGATTGGTAACTGCCCCACCTGGTCATTCAGAGCTGCCCGGGAGACCCAAGTACCAAGCTGTTTGAGAAAGGTACAAATCTTTATGCTGCCCTGCAGTGTCTTGCCTCATTTCTGTGCCGTGGCCAGGTTGGTTTGTGTGTGAAGCATGTGTTCAGGCTGATGGGATCTCGTATCCGCCTGGACCCCACACCTGCCCGGGGTCTACCAAGCCCGTGCTGTGATGTGCCCCGCGGGCTGCTCCAAGTGCTGCTCATTCACACACACCGCAGAGCGACTCATTTCTTACGTAATGCACGTGCTCTATATCTTTTTATTTTTAACTGCAAAATTGCTGAACCCATTTCATATTTGCAGAATAATCTTTCCTAACTGGGATGAACGTCTGTGGATATATGGGATCCTAGGGTTGGGTTTTTAACCTCTGCCTTACACCTCAGAATGGGGGACAGCTCTAGTGCCCTCACTTTGGGAGGCAATGGTACTGAAGAACAGATTTTTTTTAATATACATTTTCTTCTTGTAATTTGTCCTAAACCCAGAGACTATCAGTAAGGCCAAAAAAATCTAGAATAAGACTTATGACGTTACTTTCCAAATGTGCTTCCAGACTAAAAGAAAAAGAAAAAGGAAGAATGGAGTCACTGTATACTCACAAAATGCCGGGTGTTTTTAACCTCCAAACCACATTGAGTTAACACAAATGATAGTCTGGCTTTACTCTCAGTTAGGCACACAAGCTGAAATATTTGCTCTGGTGGTGGGAGCAGAAGTAAGTGCAGACACCTGGTTGGAAGCAGCAGCTGGTGAAACTGGGGCGGGGACAGCCGTGTCGGGCTCTGCCTGGACACTTGGTCCGACACCTGACGAACTCCTGCGAATTGAACTTGCTGTTGCTGGTTGGCTTTCATTTTGTTTTTGGTTTTGTTTTTTTTTTTTTTAATTGCTCATAATTATGTCAGGTGTTTGTTGTATAAAATACTAACTCTCTAGACATAACCTATGGGCCTCTGTGAGGTGACTGGGGCTGCAGGTTGCTCAATGCATTGCTACCAAATGATGACATTTGTTTGGGCATCTCATTAAAGTGGGAGCCGCTCAGGGTCTGACTGGAGCCTGAGGGGGGAAAAGCCACTCAGAGAAGAGAGCAGCAAAATAAATTTCCAGCACATTCATGCCAAGGCCAGGACGAAGCTAAAATTTGATGGCCTTTCGCCAGCTGAGAAATCTGGTTCTGTTTCGGTATGTGTGGGGTACCTGGAAGTATACCCTTGTTGGCAGAAAAAATGGGGTGTCCCTGGCCTCCTTGAGCCTCTAAATGAATGAGACTACTCTTTATTTACAGGGTACTCCTATGTTGCCTGTGGTATGATTCCCTAGGCCATACCAGGACAAGGGGAAGATGAATCATGCTCTTGAATGCATTAAATCAGGGTCTAAATTTAGTCCTTCTTTCTGCCTCTCTGAGTATTTTTACAAGTTTGGGTAGTAATGTGAAAGCACTACTTTCTACCATAACAATTTCATATTATTTGGCTGTTTCCACTTGCACTAAATTAACTAGCCAATCTATTTAATGCATGGGTCAATTTTTTTCTTCTCTCTTGCTGCCTCAGGCTTTCCATCTGAAAAAAATAGGTAATCTGGAGTGAGGGTTTTTTTTTTTTTTTTTTTTTAGTTGTTTGGTTTGGTTCTGCTCTACTTCATTAATTAGTACAAAAGTTTTGCTATTAAAAACAATTCCTCACTCCCTTGTACCCTTGCTGTCTCTGCGATGTCAACTGGATTTAAAGTGTTTTGTTGCATTTGTTGGAAAACAAGGAGCGTGTATGAGCATGTAAAGCTAAAACCCTCTCCTGCATTATTTTTCTGCTTCAAATTATCTGTTCCGCACTTCAGGTGTGGAAATTAGAATAACTCAAGGCCAATGTCTAAAATATCCCTGTTTGTGGTGAAACTCAGAACAACACAAACAAAGAAGATGGCTATTGTTATGCACTTCAGTTGTGAAACTCCAGGGCTCTGCATCTGTTTGGTATTCAGGACTGACCTTCTCTAAAGGATTCAGAGCACAGTAATGCCTAACAGCTATCGCGTGGGGAGTGTTGCCTGGCCAGAGAAAGTATTTTGGAAGAGAAAAACTTGAGACAGTGCCAACTTTGGGAAAGGGGTGAATTGTTTTGCTGGGTTTTGTTTTCACAGATTGCTAAGGAAGCAAGCCAACATGAGGCACCACCCCCATCTTCTGTCCCTGAAAGTCAGCTTATATTCTAAGGGATACCTACCTGACTTGTTTACTAATGCAGATGAGGCTTGGTGGCTTCACAAATGGCAGAGCCATCTGCAGACAGGCCTCTGTGATGGTTCTGTATGCCATTGTGATCAATATTTGTTTCACTATCAAAATATTCATTTAGCCTTTGCTCACAAGTTGGCCTCCATTTTTAATTTGTTTATTCTTCATTCAATAGATATTTATTTTCTTCCTACTATGAGCTGAATCCAGACATACAGAGATGAACATGACAGAGATGCTGTCTTCAAGGAGTTTACAGTCCAGGAGAGTCGACCCGATGTTGACAGTATCAGGTGGAGATGGAGCTCAAAAATGAAAGCAGTCAGTACTTCTGGGGTGAGACTAGGGACACGATAAATGAAACCTTGCAAAGAATGAGAAGGTTGAGCTGAGCCCTGAAATATGAGCAGACATGTGCTAGGCAGAAAGGAGAAGAGGGGTATGAAGGAAAGCAATGGCATTTCAAACTGAGAGTTCGCATGGCAAATTCCAGGCACAGCAGGTAATTGAATATGGCTGACTGTAGGGTGAAAGGCAGGAGGCAGGAGGCAGGACAGATGGGTCTGAAGAGAGAGACAAGAACCTAGATCTTGGAGGACTTATACTCCATGCATGGGTAGTTCCATGATGTGGTATATGCTTTAGCAAAACTGTAAGGGTCCATAAAAGGAGTTGAGATGGGACGTGAGAGGACATTAGCTACTGCAATAGCAGTATGGGTAGAGACAGTGAGCTACAAGAGACTTTAGGGAGGTAAAATCAGAAAGACCTGGACAGAAATCCGATGATGCAGAAGGTGGTGGGAGTGAAGTGGATAAGGATTTAAGATGGAGGAGTTGAAGGACACCACAAGGTTTCTGGCTTAGTCTAAAAGGTGATAGCGCTTCCTGATATAGAGAACCAGGAAAGAGGAAGGATGGGGGGGGTTGGGCAGGAAATTCAGTTGTGGTTGGACTGATTTTAAGGTCCCCTTGGGAATGCCAGGAACACCATGAAGAAGGCTCTTTTGTATATAAAGCTCTGGAGCTAAGTAGAAAGAGCTGGACTAGAGATATAGATTTGAGGATCAAGAATATAACTAGGAGTTAAAGCTGTGGAAGGGGGCAGGCTTGCCAGGGGAGATAAGTAGAGAGAAAAGAGAAGTCCAGAGTACACCACTGGGAGTGGAGGAGTCAGTAGTGTCAAATGCAAGATAAGAGTCCACCTGGGTAAATGTTTAGAAGAGTCCATTCAATTTGACCTTTGGGGTGTCCCTGGTGGCTTTAACTAGAGAATAATCACTTCGGTGGTGACTGCAAAAGCCAATTACAGTGATTTAAGAGTAGAGGAGTATCAAGGCAAAGCATTTCCTAGGGAAGAGGGAGAGAAATGTTGCACATGTATGCGGGGATGTTGATGAAGTGGGGCTTTGAGAAGAAGAGGCAGTAGTCACTCATCTGTGGAGGATACTTTCCCAAGACGCCCCAGTGAATACCTGAAATCGGGAATAGTATCAATTCCTTATATATACTATGTTTTTTCCTAGACACACATACCTATGATAAAGTTTAATTTATAAATTAGGAATAGTAAGAGATTAACAACAATGACTAATAATAAAATAGAACAATTATAACTGTAATAAAAGTTCTGTGAATGGTCTCTCTCTCCTCCCTCTCTTTTCTCCCTCTCTCTCTAAATCTTATTGTACTCTACTCACCCGTCTTGTGATGATGTGAGGTGATACAGTGCCTACGTGATGAGATGCAGTGAGATGAATAACATAGGGACTGTGACATAATAGCATTAGGCTACTATAGGGGGTACTGGAACACAAGCAGTGTGATAACTGAGAGGGCCACTAAGTGACCAGTGGTGGGGAGGATATATAGCATGGACACAGTGGACAAACGGATAATTCACATCCTGGATGGGACAGAGTAGGATGGTGCAAGATTTCATCATGCTACTCAATACAGAGCTCAATTCAAAACTTAAGAATTGTTTATTTCTGGAATTTTTCATTTAATTTGTTTGAGATGCCATTGACCACAGATAACTAAAACCTCAGAAAGTGAAATCTTGGATAAGGAGAACTACTCTAAAGTTTTGTAATCACCACTCAGGGAAGTTGCTGACTCAGTACTGTCAACTAATTGCTTAGGGCCACCGATTTGCATAGTTAGGTTGTCTGTTTTCTGTCAAGATTCAGCAGCCCATATCAGGAAAAACAAGTATTTGGATTAATCTAAGAGGGAAGCATTGCAGTGTCAGTACAGAAGAAAGAAAGGGGACTGGGCTTTTTGAAGATGTTTGCAAGTATTCTTACAGTATGCCTTATGAAATCTAAGATGAAGGGAGAAGGAAATAAAGGTATATTATTGGTAAGTACCTAGGGAGGAAAATGATCAAGGGACTGGAAGTCTAACCTGAGCACCAAGTGCATTGAGAACTAAGAATCCTACAGGTAGTGATGATAAGACAATGTGGTCAGAGAATGGTAAATTGCCATTCAGAATTAAAAGGTGGAAAAATTTAGGTTAATGATAAGGTCCAGAGGTGGCTATGAGAGTGGATTCTAGGATATGTTGGAATTGAGGTCAAGAATCTCGAAGATAGGTTCTTCTGTGTTTGTCAATGCAGATATTGACAAGAGGACTCTGATCAGGATGACCTGAAACTCAGAGGAGAAAGGGCTCTTTGCACAAGAAGGCAAAGCAGTGATTTGGAAGAGGCAGAGAGTATCAATGAGAATGTAAACATTATTTATGGGAACCACAATGGTGGATGTAAAAGAATGTACAATTTTTATCTGAGAACGTTACAGGCAGGTGGTGTCTTCCTGCAAAATGGGTTTTGGTTAAGGCAAGAAACTATGAAAGTGGACTTACGTAAGTAGGAGCGCAGTGGAGTTTGTGTCCAATTATAGGGGAGTGCGAGAAGGCTCTGGCGAAAGGGAGGAAAGGGAGAAATGATGGGAAAATTCAGTGGGCAGAAAGCCCAGCACCATATGAGGGCAAGTAGCATAGGGAGAATAGTTGACCAGAATAGCTTGCATCGCAGGAGTAAAGGATGATAGATAAATGAAGTGTGGGGGAATGAGTTTTCCAGAGTTCTGAAGCAGATGAGGTAGATGAGGACTGGAACCCTAGCAGCGTAAGAGGCTAGATGAGGCTAATGATGTCTAAGTCTCGCAGGCAGTCTAGAGTAGCCTTTGCTCAGGTTTCCAAGACTGTACTGGGGACAGACTGTTCTGTACCCTAAAAGGGTGGAACTCTAGACTTTGTGCAGTGGTGCAGAACAACCAGATGGCTGGGGAAGTCTCTATCTCAGACGTGGCTTTCCTTTTGCAATCAGCAATGGCCTGTGATTCCAAAGAAGCATCACTCATCACCTTTCAGAAGAATGAGCTCTTATGATCAGCTTGGGATATTCCATTTTTCTCTAACCTTTTCTAGACTTGCTCATATCTTTTTTCTTTATTTTTATTATTGACACTATTGCAGATGTCCCCATTTCCCCCCCTTTGCTGCCTTCCTCTCAGCCCCTGCTCCCCCTTCCCTCTGGCTATTACCACACTGTTGTCTGTGTCCATGGGTTATACATATACATTCTTTGGCTAATCCCTTCACCTTCTGGCCTATAATTAAACTTAGTGCTTTGTCCATCTTGACCATTTTCAGCCTCCTTGTAACTCTGCCATTAGCAAAGTGCTTTTGGTACATCCTAGGTTTGCATGACTCCAAAACCCATGCTTTTTCTACTCTAGAACAAATACCCCTAGTAAATCTTACATAACCCTATGGAAAATAAGGCACCAGTGAAGGGGACGTATTTAGAATTCTCAAAACCTTCTCAAAGGAGCATCAAACCACTTCCCAAAAAGTTATACTTGGCAGAGAAAAGTTGATTTCCCATCTAGTTGTTGGAACTATTTTGCCACCTATGAAGAACTATCTTATCACTAGGGGGGAAAGGTCTAAAAAATGCATATCCCTCCATAGAGGCAAATCAGCAGGGTTGCCATGAAAACTATGTTGGCACTGTTCCTCTTCAGCATATGCAAAAGCAATCTAAAAATGGGAGTCTGCAAGATTTAGAGAAGAAAGTAAAGTTTATGGCAATTCCAAGTACTAAGCCAGCAGTGAGAGACTTCAGAAAGGTTTCATGTGCGTGCTGGCAGAAAAGTAGAGATAATGTTTATTATGAGCATGTTAAGATGAAATTAGTCATAGAGAAACAATAATACTTGTTAGGTGGCTCAGTTCATTGGAGCCAAAAAGGTTGCAGGTTTGATTCCTGGTCAGGACATATACCTAGATCCCTAGTTAGGGTACATATGGGAGGTGACTAATTGCTATCTCTCTCTGATACCTCTCTCTCTCTCTCTCTCCCTCTCTCTCTCTCTCTCTCTCTCTCTCTCTCTCTCTCTCTCTCTCTCATCAATAAACATATGCTCAGGTGAGGATTTAAAAAAAAAAACAATAATACTCCATACTCTACCTAGATACGATGGATATAATCAACTACGGGTAAGGAAAGGTAATCGCTATAGACTGAATACTGGAAACAACTTCATGGTGTATAACTCAACCCAAAAAAGATATTAGAAAACATGCCCTGGCTGGTGTAGCTCAGTGGATTGAGTGCCGGTCTGCCAACCAAAGGGTCTCTGGTTCGATTCCCAGTCAGGGCACATGCCTGGGTTGCAGGCCAGGTCCCCAGTAGGGGGTGCACAAGAGGCAACCACACATTATGTTGCTTTCCTTCCCTTCCCTTCCCTCTAAAAATAAATAAATAAAACCTTAAAAAATATGTTAGGAAACATCTCGAATAGCATTTAAAAAACAAAACAGAAAGAGCTAATGCGAAGCTGTGGTGTGAATCTGTGCCCGGGACACCAAGTATAATACTGACCACTGTCCCTCAGAGAAAACAAATACATTGAGCTGGCACAGAGAGCCGAACTAATCAGGGGAATTAATGAAAAGCTGCAATCTGAGGAGCGATCAGGCCGATTAGAGCTCTTCACGATGAAAGATGAAAGCGACTGTGCCTGAAGTCCATGGACTTCCAAAGTGATTCTCTGTGGACAAAGAGAACATGAAATGGATCCCCAAATCCCAGTAAACTGGAGCCAAGAATCCTCGGAAGTATGAAAGTGGTAGACTCAAGTCAAATAAAAGAGATACCATTCTGCAAGGCAAGAAGAGAATTTATGGGATTTATTTCCACCAAGAGATGTTACACAATAAATAATATAGTCTTAAAGAGACTTTTTAAATGATATCTTTGTAATCATAAAAAGAAAGACTTTGAACAAAAGTGGCTTTTTTCCTACACCAAAATAATTTTCTTTTGAAGGAAAAAGAGGAAGAAGATTCCACTGTACAATGGAGGACCCGTATCATAGAAATGACATGGATAATTCAAAATGTCATATAACCCAAATCACATGTAAACATTAGTGAAGAAGACATCCAGTCTGGCACGTTGCTGATACCATTACTGTGCCTCTCAGATCCCCTCTCATCACCTTTACCAAAGTTGTGCACCCATCCTCCAGCTCCTGTGTCTTCTGTTGCTAAGGGCTGTTAGCTGTGAACTTCATGGAATTGCCCTTGAGCGGCTGGAGCCTCTTCACCACCCAGAGAAACTCACATACCTGAGAGTTTTTGTACCTCTTGGACATCTGTACTTTGATGATGCCTGTTGGGAAGGAAATAGTGGGCAGCATATAAAAGCCTTGGTTCCTTATCTCTTGCTTAAGTGGGAAAAACTACTACCTTCAGGACTGCAGAATCGCTTCCTGAATGTGAGGTGCAATTCGTACTCCAGAAAGCCCTGTGGGATCAGACTAAGGCTCAGACCTGAAATTTCACCCAGTCCGCTTCCTCCACTTTCCACCCAATTTCTCTTCTGAGCCCTGCCTTAGCAAATCACTTTCACTTGATCCTTTGCTAAGGTTCTCTCCTAGAAGAACCCAACCTAAGACAGTCACTCAGGCTTCTCAGATACAACCTGACCTCATGGGCACTGGAAGCTCAGGGACCTTCCTTTCAGTGCAGGGTCGGAGGTCATGGGGCACCCAGGTTATATACAGGCATACCTTGGAGATGTTGCAGGTTCAGGGCCAGACCACCACAATAAAATCGAGTCTCGCAATAGAGTCATAATCTTTTTGCTGGTGGAAGGTCTTGCCTTCAAGTTGTAAAAAAAAGTCAACATCTGTGAAGCACAATAAAGTGATGCTCAATAAAACAAAGTATGCCTATAGAAAGCAGATGGCTGATCTAGTCATCTGTATTAACAAGATTCTCTCTCTCATTAGGAATGATGGAAACTTATTTGCGCTGTACTTTTTTTTTTCCGCTGTAGTTCTCTAACACCTGAAGTAAATGGCTCTAACTCAAGACATTATGTTCCTAGGAGTCACTGAAAGATGTCATTCATGAAGCTGCAAAGTTTATTCCAGCCTTAGAATCTTTTATTCGACCATATTTCTCAAATCCATCGTCTGCACCAAGCAGGCCCTGCGAGGAAACAGGATGATGTGTAGCCACTGTTCTTGTTTTCAGAGTTTATCACCTTGGTGAGGATCGACCAACTTCTGCGAAGTGTCAGGTGGCATTGACAACCATACAGTCTCTGCTGTAATTCCTCAAAATGACAATAAGTAAACTAATGAGTGTGGCTGTGTTTCGATAAAACTTTATTGCCAAAATAGGGGTCATGCCAGATTTGACCCATGGGCTGTAGTTCACTAGCCCCTCGTCTGCACCATCCAGCCATGCTGTTGCGCTGGCTACTCTCCCCTTACTTCAGTTGAAGAATATATGAAACCAGAGGTTCAGGAGGGAATCAATTTCCTGTTTGACATTTTATCCAAATGCATAAGATGACACTGTTTGGGGCAATCATTTTTTTAGAAAAAGTGTTATTCTGCCCCTTTATATAAAAAAAGATCAAAGGAGAAGTTGTCTGCTGTTGAATTGGTGTCTAAGGAAACCACTCTGCTTTAAGGGTGAATATAGCTCCCAGACCATAAATGCAGATTCTGCCATCAAATCAACTTTATTTTTTATTATAATCCCACTTATTTCTATTTTGAACACCCATCCCCTAAGATGGTACAAAGCCAATACCCACTTGAAAGACAGACAGGAATAAATGAGTATTTCAAAATGCTACCCTACTTCATAGATTTAACCATCTTGTAAATAAAAACAAGGTCCCCAAAAATAGAAATAATCTTACTGGCTCTGGGTGTACTAGATGTAATCTCTGTGTTTGCAAAGAGGGGGTTGGTATATGAAGGAATCATAATCTGGTATCATAATAAATCATCTAACAGTATTGCTCAAGGGATTTCTTAAATTCCTGGAATGTTAGTAGGCCTGGCAGATTCTTCCAGAATAGCCCTGTGCAATAGAATCTTCTGTGATGATGGAACTGGTCTCTAGATCTGCTTTGTCTGACTTTATAGCTTCTAGTCACATGTGGCTAGTGAGCCTTAGAAATGTGGCCAGTGTGAATGAGAAAGTGAATTTTTAATTTTGTTTAATTTTAACTAGTTTAAATAGCTGCATGTTGCTAGTAGTTACCCTATTGGACAGCTCAGTTCTAGAATATAAAAATGCTTTGGGATGGCAGCTCCACTAGAGCAGGGCCGTCTCTGCCATGTTCCCTGCGGTAGCCTCATCATCTCTAACTGTGTCTGGCACATGGTCAATGCTCAGAAAATAGTTGGTGCTTAAATTAAACCCCTGCAAGTAAGGAATAAAAAGAGAGTGAGGTTGATATCTGCTTTGCACAATCAAAAAAAATATTTCAGTGACTATGTATAAAAGGGAATTAAAATTTTTTCAGTAGAAAGGGTGAAAAGGAATTATGTTTATTATAAAGGAATTTAAAATTTGGGTTAAGTTGAATGTAATGATCATGGATTCGTGCTTCAGAGAGACTGAGAAAGAGGAGAGAGGAGAGAGAGAGAGAGAGAGAGAGAGAGAGAGAGAGAGAGAGAGAGAGAGAGAGAGAGGTAAATTCAAAGGAAATCCTAGAACTGTTAACTCCCTGCAATTTAGTCAAATTAGGTTCAAGAGATACTCATTAAACAAGTCATCCTTCTGGTCTATGTGCAGAAATCAGTTGTTGTTCAGCCATAAAAAAGAGAGAAAGGAAAAGAGGGAGAGAAGGAAAGAGGAAGGAAGGGAAAGCCTTTGGTTGCTGCGGCAGCTGAGGAAGAGAGACAGCTGTGGGAGCCCAGCAGTGGGACCAGACGAGACCCAAGCTGAGACCCAAGCCCTGCCCACACTGCACTGTGCACAGTGGAGGAGGGGGCCATGCGTGCCATAACTACGGCCTTTCCAAAGGCACGGTGTTCTGACCGAACGCCGTGAAGCAGATGGCTGATTTTACTCAAAGCAGAGCAGAGTACATCCTTTCTGATAACGTGGCAAGATTTTAACCCATCTGTACTAACAGCCACCAAAAACTAGACTGATCTCAATACAAGTTAACTGTTAGCAGACCATCCCAGCAGGACTCACACAGTAATTGTCTTTTCTCAAATGTGACAGAGTCTGAATAAGCTTCAAACCACAGTTTCAGTTGGGAGAGGGAACTAAGGTGCCCAAGATCTTTTACAAAACACTGTCCAGCAGAGCGAATAGCTTTCTGCACAAGATCTGAAAAGACCTTGTCTGCCAAGTGATGTGTGACTGAATTGCTTGGCTTTTGGCCAACTATTTGGTATCTAGAATATCAGGCCTGAGGTTCAAGATGAAGATATGCTAGGCAGAAGACCCCAATAACTTCAGGTCAGATACAGAATTTTGAGTCTTCATCTTAGTGACACACTCAATTCCAGGGCATGATGTGCACTGATGAGCTGAGAATAGAAGGGGCTATTTCTTGACCTGGTTTGTGGTTTTATGTGTTTTCATTTTACAGTGGACATGTGTTTTATGAACTCTTCCGTATATTTGATATATCTCATGTTGTCATATAACAAAGAATAAAGCAATCATTCTGTTATCACATTTTCCAGATTCTAGTTTGAATGGGTTTGTTCACTCAGTGACATCAACTGGATACACCTGTGTGCCAGGTACTGTGCTAGGAGCTGGGGATTAAAGGGAGACATGTGTTATTGCCCTGGCTTTGGGGAAAGTCTCATGGGGAAGATTAACAAGTAAACAAATCATTGGAAATCAGCATGATACATATTTCCCTAGGGGTAATGTATAAGGATTCGGCTCAAAGGAAAGAACATACTTTTGTTTGTGGGTGGCTGGCAGGTGGTTGGGGATGATGAGGGGAATGTAATGAAGCATATAAAAGCAAGAGGGGACAAAGTACAGTCAGAGTAATGTTCCTGGAGGTAACAGCTAAGCTGAATCACAAAAGATATGAAACATTTTTCAGACACAGCATGAGAGGGCATTCTAGACAGACCATCAAGTCCAAAGCTAGACAGGGATGATAAGGTGTGCCAGGTGTAGGCAAAGGGAGACAGCAGGGAAATGAGACTTTCTGCTAGATCAGGCAGTGAGGGGTTAATCCCTTCTACAAGGTGCTCCCAAGCCTTCCATACCTACCCTGGGTTTACATGTGGCACCATATTGTTTTTGTCTGGTTTCTTATGTGTATTCATCATAGGACTAGGAGATCTGTCCAGAAGGTATCCAGCCTCTGGAAAAAATAGAGACATTTATGGAAGAAGAGACAAGATACAAGAAATATTGTACCTAGGACAATGATGCCTCAGTCCCCTTCAAAGGAGGCACCTTAGGATCACACACAGTTCTCCCAATTGCCATCAGCTGCCCCATTGTATTTTTCCTGAATCTCATCAACAGTCTAAAATCTCTTCCCTTTCAAAGGTGATTTTAGTTTTGGGGAAAGGCAGAAGTCACAGGCCACCAAAGTCTGTGACTTCAGGGCTATATGCAGAAATCTGGACTATACGGGGGCTGAGGTACCTGGGTGATTTGATGTTTTGCAAAAAAAACTCTGCATGAGACATGATGCATGAGTGGGTGTGTTGTCATGATGAAGCTGCCAATCACCAGTTGCCCATAGCTGCAGCCTTCTGAATCATCTGAGTAGTTTCTACAGAGGAATGTTCAAGCTTAACACAAAATTTGATACAGATTTGTTGTTCTACTCAATCAGTCATTTTGAATGTGATGCCACACATAGATATGCTCACTCAATGGCATCTACTGACCCTACTGACTAGTACAGTGAAGTCATCATTGTTCACATGTGTGCATTTCAGTCTGCTCTCCTTGGCTGCCAGGTTACATTGATGTCAGCAAACCACTCTCATTATATCAACAATGGCTGGACTTCCAGCCAAGATGGAGGTGTAGCTGGACATGCTGTGCCTTCTCTCACAGCCAAGATTAAGGACAACAAAAACATAGAACTGAAAAAAAAGAAAACCCAACCAGGACAGAGAGAAAATTGTATTGTGTGGGAATCTGACAACAGCTATTCACCCAGACCAGTAAGAGGGTTGGAGTCAGCGGCTGGTGGAGTCAGATCTTGGCAGGATAAGATACTGGCTGGTGGTCCTGGGCACGCAGTCACTCCAGGTGCACAGGTGGCCAAGAGGACCATGGACACACATTCATGAACAGATAAACCAGGCGAAAATGGGCAGCAAGTCAGGCTGCACGATGCAGGGCCCCAGTACCGGGAAGTAAAGCATAAAAGCACCCATTGAAAAATACTTGTAGGAGCTGAGGGGCTGGGAGGGAGTCCCAGCCTCACAGGAGAGTTCATTGGAGAGACCCACAGGGTCCTGGAGCATGCGCAGGCCTGCACACATGGAAATCAGCACCAGAGGGGTCCAGTTTACTTGGGGGAAGCAGCGGAAGTGACTGAAATCTGGCAGAGAGTGGAGCAAGCACCACTGTTCCCTTTCAGACCCCACCCCCACATCTAGCATCACAACCCAGCAACTGGACTGCCCCACCCTGGTGAACACCTAGGGCTCCACCCCTCACTATGTAACAGCCGCCACCAGACAAAAAAAACAAACACACACACAAAAAAAAACAAGGATGGCTCAAAAGGGAGAACACACCGGGGCCCCAGAGCTAATTCATCTGAGTGACCAGGAGATGGTCAATCTATCAGATGCAGAGCTCATAGCACTTGTAGCCAACCTATCAGAAGCACAGTTCAAAGCTCTGGTGATTAGGAAGCTCACAGAATTGGTTGATTTTGCTCACAAATTAGATGAGCAAATGAAGGCTACAATAAGTGAAATGAAGGAAAATGCACAGGGAACCAATAGTGATGGGAAGAAAACTGGGACTCAAATCAATGGAGTGGACAAGAAGGAAGAAGGAAACAACCAAACAGAAAAGAAGGAAGAAATAAGAATTCAAAAAAATGAGGAGAGGCTTAGGAACCTCCAGGACATCTTTAAACGTCCCAACATCCAAATTATAGGGGTACCAGAAGGGGAAGGGGAAGAGCAAAAAGTGGAAAATTTATTTGAACAAATAATAAAGGAGAACTTCCCCAATCTGGCAAAGGAAATAGACTTCCAGGAAGTCCAGGAAGCTCAGAGAATCCCAAAGAAGGTGGACACAAGGAGGAACACACCAAGGCACATCATAATTACATTAGCCAAGATTCAAATGAAGGAGAGAATTCTAGAAGCAGCAAGGGATAAAGGCAGAGTCACCTACAAAGGAGTTCCCATCGCACTGTCAGCTGATTTCTCAAAAGAGACCTTCCAGGCAAGAAGGGGCTGGAAAGAAGTATTTGAAGTCTTGAAAGGCAAGGACCTACATCCAAGATTGCTCTATCCAGCAAAACTGTCATTTAGAATGGAAGGGAAGATAAAGCGCTTCTCAGATAAGGTCAAGTTAAAGGAGTTCATCATCACCAAGCCCTTATTATATGAAATGTTAAAGGGACTTTTCTAAGAAAAAGAAGATTAAAAAAAATAGGACAGTAAAAAGACAGCAAACTTGCACATATTAACAAACACACCTAAAACAAAAGCAAACTAAGCCAACACCTAGACCAGGAGCAGGAACGCAGAAATGGAGATCACATGGAGGGTTTGCAACAGGGGAGTGGGAGGAGGAGAAAGGGAGAAAAGGTACAGAGAATAAGTAGCATTGACGATGGGTAGAAAATAGATGGGGGGGGGCAAGAATAGTGTGGGAAAAGTAGAAGCTAAAGAACTTATGACACATGGACATGAACTAAAGGGGGGAATGTGGGTGGGAGGGTGTGTGAAGGGTGGAGGGGAATGACGGGGGAGAAATGGGACAACTGTAATAGCATAATCAATAAAATATAATTTTAAAAAAGAAAGTACATTTTAAAAATAGCCAATTCATTTAAAATAATTAAAAAACTCCTCACCTATAACATAATAGATAGATAGATAGATAGATAGATAGATAGATAGATAGATAGATAGAACAATGGCTGGACTTTTTCCAGACAGACCTCATCATATATGCATTTTTGGAAGGTGGGGGCCAGGTCTGTGTGCACCTTTTCTCATACTCGAGTGAATGAATGGAGAGTAAGTTAGAAAGGTAGATTGTAAAAGGCTTTGGGTACCGGACTAAGGAGTTTGGATCTTTTCTTATGAGAAAGGCACAGCTCACCATGTGTGGAGCCCCTTTCAAAGTTAAGGCTCTGGTTTATGGAATCCAGAGGTTATGAGTGCTGAGTAGGAGATTGTGAGGCAGCCTCGTTGCTCATTTCAGGAAAACTAAATAAACCATAGAAAAGCCCTTTGTTCCAAAATTTCTTCTTAAAGAGCAAGCTTGGAAGAGTCAGAACAGCCCCTGAATAGGTTAAACCTACTGACATGTCTCCCCTTAGTGTGAAGTATTTGAATCTTTAATCTTAACCCCCAAAACAGCTGAAGTCAGCATTCGGGGAAGGAAAGTTGAAATAGGGGCAGGTAATGAAGCAGATGGCTCAGGCTGAATGAGGCAGACTTCGAGCAGCCAGCAGGCAGCACCAGGCAACAGTGTGCCTGGAGGGCAAAGAAAGTGAGGGGGGGGGGCGTGTTCAGAAAGAGAGGTGATGGCAAAAACAGCTTTGCCTACATTGCAGTTTTGCCAAGGGCCCTGGCAAATGCCCGCTTGCCTCCAAAAACCTCCTTCTCTGCTGTCTACAGTAAACTGCTGATGCCTGAGTTTAAATACCAGAATTGTTTGAAGTTCTAAGAGTCTCAGACTCCCCCAGTTCAGTCTTTGCAACTCCAGCTTCTCCAGTTCAGCCAGGTTTCTCCTTACCTACACCCCACCTCTCCCCTGCTAGAGGACTAACAGAGGCACAAAGGAGAGGAAGGAAGACAGAGGAGAGGAGTTAAACACATTCAGGTACCACCCTCTATCACCTTTTCCCTTAGTTCATCCTTTGCCCATCAAAAATCTATTTCCCAAGAAACTCCAGAAGTTGGCATAGTCTCAAAGTTTTCTTGTGACCACAAAACAATTTCTCACAGTTAGGTCTCTATCACTGGTTCTCAACCAGGGCAGTTTTGCCCCATCCCCTCCCTCCCCGGGATGTTTGGCACTACCTAGAAGTATGCTTGGTTGTCATAACTTGGGAGGATGTTGCTGGCATCTAGTGGTAGAGACCAGGGATTCTATGACCAACCCTATAATGCACAAGACAGCCTCCCCCACCAAAATTACCAACCCCAAATGTCAGTGGTGTTGAGGTTGGGAAAACTTGGTTTGTCAGAATCCAAAACTCAACTTCTTATTGTTGCTTCTCAAAGAAAAGTGGCACAAAGTAGTTGTTGTCAACATCTGCAAAGTCCTACAGAGGACAGATCTGAGAAAATGCCAATTGGGTCGTCACCATCTGAAGCCAGAAACAGAGTGTTCCAGGCCCCCATCTGCCATCCCTCACAGGTCCCCAGCATCTCCCTCCACTGTGCGCGCTGTGTCTTCAGACCAAAGACCAAGTTAGGACATCATACAGTCACAGAGTTGGAACAGTCAACATGGCAAACCACTTTTGGCGAACACCAGTAGGTCCTGTGTCTTGCTCTCAGGCACCAGTTTTGGATAGAATAAATTCAGCTACCTTTGAAGAATTAGAAGAACCCAGAGGCCTTAATTTGTTTAGAATTCACCAAATATTTTGCTCATACAGGTGAAGTCTAGCAAACTAATACTTCCCTTCCCAAGTTTGTATCTGAGAAGTGCCAGTGATTTTTGTAAATATGAAAACACCATCATGGATTAACAAAGAAAGTGATTGGACTGACCTCAGAAGTCCTATGGAATGATCCAGTTTGATCAATCCAGGCCCATCATCTGGGATGAAGCAGGAAGGAGAACCACGCTCCCTGTGATCAGACTCAATAGTTATCGTTTCTGACCAACTTAACACCACTGGACCAAATTCAAAACCATTTTTGAACATTTGCTGGAGCCTGTGACTCTCCTAAGTGGTCCACAGGGTCCAGCTTTACAAAATCATAGTCCTTGAAGCAAAGGAATGAAGTCTGCAGTGTGCCCTTTTTAATATTCTGAACAAGGGCTTTAGAAGTAAAATGCCACTGTGAGCTGAATGGTTACAGTATTGTTCCAGGGAAGCCAGTTGCTGACAAGTACTTCAAAGTCACTTATGCCACCCAAGGAACATAATGTTCAACTACTGAAGGAACTATAGACAGTGCATGCAGTTTTATTACACATCAAGTAATTGAATATACAAGGCAGGAAACACCTCTATCATCTAGGTCATTCACAAAAGACTAGATCCTTGGCAGTAGATTTAAGATTATATACCCAATCAGGATTCTACATAAAATAGCAAAGTGTCAAAAATGTCACTGCTTTTTGAAAATTGCGTGGCAGTTGTACTTCAGCAGATTGTACTGAGTATAAGGATGCCTGAGTTCTTTATTAGCTGTCAGGCGTGTTACAAAGGCTGTGTCATGGGTTTCATGGGTTTCTTCTGGCATTTCTAGGGGAAGAAAAGTCCATTAACATTAGTTGAAACCCTATTACAATGGCTGGCCCTGGACCAAGCGCACAATATACTGCAACTCATTTAGTCCTCACTCACTGTTGGTGCACATAAGGAGCAGAGACTAAATAACTTGCTTACAGCCAAGAAGAGGCAGAAGCGGAATTGAAACCCAGTCGTATCTATCTGCTAAGCCAGTGCTCTTATTTCTGTATTATAACAGAAGGCTGCTCCTACCTGCTTCTGCAGCCTGGCTCTTTGCTGGCATCTCATGTGGTGACTGGACCATAGTCATGCAATTACTTACTTAGCAACTACCTGCTGAGTGCCCTACTCAGCCTTGGAGAGAAAGTGGTAAACAAGAGGGGCTTCATCTCTTTCTTCAAGGGAGTTTCATTCTACTGGGGCAAGGAGGGAGATAGATAATAAGTATAAACAAACAAACAAACAAATAAATAAATAAAAGGTAAAAACATGAAAAGCTACTTTGGAGTAGTATTAAGTTCTGTGCAGGAAATAAATCCAGCAGTGGGCTAGGAAGTCATTGATGTGAGGAGTTGGGAGTATAATTTTATGTAGGATGGTCAGGGAAATTCTTTGAAGAGATAGAATGAGTTGAAATGTGAATGATGAGAACAGGTGTGGCCGGAACCTGGGAACGGGCATTCCAGATGGAGGGAATCGCTCAGCCAAAAGCCCTTTGAGAGGCATGATCTAGATGTGTGCAAGTGGGATGAGAAAGGGTGCCAGTGTGACTGGAGTTGAAGATCTAAAGCAGCTTAAGTTGGTATACCACATCATGGTGGGTCCTGGGTTCAAGTGTGTGACTAAATTCTAAATTAGGGACTGGATGAAAGAACAGAATCAGCAACTCTGCAATCATTCAGGAAACTTCACGGCAGTGTACGCTGACTGTCAGGATGGTAGAGCATCTTTCAGAAGCCAGCAGCTTCCAGAATCAGTAAGGGAGCTATCTCTGCTTCAGGAGCCATGCTGTGACCTCACTGACAGGTCCCTATGGCCCTGGGATGGTGACACATTGGATACTCCCTGAAGCACCCATCATGGATGAACTAGACACCCACACAATGAATACATTGTACCTCCAAAGCAGAGATTCACCTGTCCTATGAATATATCAAAATAGTATTCACAATTGAAACTGTGATACCCTAATAATACAAACAAGAATGCAGCATTTATAAATGGGACATAGCTTATGGATAGGTCAGAACATTACAAATTCTGGGGAAGAGGCAGTTAGAAAGTGCTAGCCCCAAGATACCAACAGCATACACTGAATGCAATGTAGTCAGGGGGGGAAACCTCCAGAAGAGTTTGTTTGGGGATGTGATTGTTAGTCCCATAACAGTCACATTTATGGAATGGCTGGGGTGGGTGGGGGACTCCATTAAGAATGGTTTCACTTAGGGTGACAGGGACAACCGAGAACAGAACCAGAGTCAGACACTCTGAATCCCTGTTCTGTGACCTCCAATAATTCTGTGTGACCTTGAGCAAGTTTGTGAACTTATGTTTTCTTCAATATTAGCAAATTAATTAAGGACAGTGAGGAAGTCTGTCTAGGCGTGTGTCCCCCACAGGAACACTGGGAAGAAAAAGCAGTCCTTCCCAAATGAATAGACTAAGCCTAAGAAATACGGGAGTTCATGCAGATTAGTGTTTATGACGGAGCTGAAATCTGCATCAATGTCAGGGTGTGATGTACTCAAAGGAAAACATTAATGAATAGTTGCACTGGTGGTGTGCAGGCATGCCAAATTAATGAACATGATACCCCAAGGACTGAAGTTTGGGAAAGAATGAAACAAAATTTGCACTTTAAAAGACACAATACCAAGAGCTGCTCAGACAAAGGGTTATTGGTGGTTACAGGGGAAGGATGTGGTGCTATCTCTTGTAGGGTTGAGTCCTAGAAAGTCAAAGCCTCCAGGCCCTTCCAGCAGGGAAGCCAGCTCTAGATAGATGCCAGAGCCTTGAGTGTTCTAAACAGCGAGGTGCCTTCTAGCTTCTTCTATTCCACTGTTTTCTTTGAAAAACCAATCCCATTGAAACAATTAAGCCAAAACAAGCTGTCTCAAATAGCCTGGCTCTGTCTCCTCACAACAGAATGGAACCCAGGGTCACTGCTGCAGCTCACCATGAGAAGCCAGTTTTGTTTGTCCCACTGTGTCTGCCTTCCAGTCAATCTGAAAGTGATTCTGGGCAGCTGACACAGTGTTCATCTATTTGTGCATTCAGTGGATATTTAGAGCCCAGGCACTATGCTATGCTCTGGGTGTACAGCAATGAGTAAAACCAGCAAAGCTCCTGCCTGCTGGAGAGCTCATAGCCTAATGGAGTTTTCAGATATCAAATACAGGATCACACAAATACTTAATCATAAGCTCTGATGAGTATATGTTCAAGAAATATAGGGTGCTATAAGATCACCTAACAAGGAGACTCAGGAAAAGGCTTTCTGAGGAAGTGACTTGTAAGCTCAGTTATGTGGGATCAGCAGGAGGTTGATAGGAAACAAGTAAGAGAAGAGCCTACTGTGAGATACAGTCCATGCCAAGGCCCTGAGACAGAAAAGAGGTAACCCTTGCTAGTAACTAAGAGAAGTCCAGCATGGTGGAAGCAAAACATGCAAGGGGGAAACACAATATGAAATAAAACTGCAGGGGCAAAGGAGGATCAAGTTGTGCTGGGCCTTTAGGCCAGTGTAAGGATGTGAATTTACTCCTACATTTAATGGAAAACCTAGGAAAGGTTTGGTGCAGCACCTGAGTTGTAGTGATGACGGTGGTGGCTATGGTAGGGTGAGTGCACGCATGCTTATGTGAGTAGATGTATTTGTGTGTGTGTGTGTGTGTGTGTGTGTGTGTGTGTGTGTGTGTGTGGTATGACTTGTGTGATTTGATCAGTCAGCTTCAATCCAGGGACTACCAATAAGTACCACTGAGGGCTCAACAAGCACGAGCACCAGGTCATGCAGACTAGGAGCTGACAAACCTGACTTCCAGGATAAGATTTTCTCTCCTGAGCCCCGCTCCTAGATGTGAACGGACTGGGGCAGCATGGCCACCATATGTCAGAAATTTTATGTTGAAATTCAAGGAGTGCTTTTGCTTGTCCTCCCTGATCGGAGGGCACCACTGGCATGTAGTATGCAGGGTCCAGGGAGGGGACAGGCCCTGCCATGCACAGGACACTGCCTCAGTCATGTGCCGTTCTGTGTCCCACACAGCTTTCCAGCATCCCAGCAGACATGCATGTAGGTGAAAAGCCTGGTTATGATTATCTGAGCCTAATTCTGTTTTACATTTAAAGACACAATATTTTTGCATGTTTTTAATAAGCAGTACATTTTTCCCAGAACAAAACCACCATGAACATTGAGGGCCATGGTATTTTGTTCACTTCAGAACTTTCCCGAGAATTGTTCACCCGTTTAGAAAACTGAATCACCACTGACAATGCTGCTCACGGTGCTTGAGTCGCCTATCGGTCTACACTTGGGTCTTCCCATTCACGGGGACTCTTCACAGAAGTACAAGCCTCTGACCACTTCACTGTGGCTTGTACAATAATCAGACCTCAGCATTTATGTGTCAAAATAATTACTATTTATTATAAATCACCTTCCTTTTATGTCCCTTTTATATTAAAATTAGGGCATTATATTGACTTTTCTCTGATTGTGTGTACAAGTAAATTATACCATCAATAAATAGTAAAGGAGGGAATGGAAAATATTTATTTTATTTTTTTTAAAGATTTACTCATTTTTAGAGAGAGGAGAAGGGAGAGAGAAAGAGAGGGAGAGAAACATCAGTGTGTGGTTCCCTCTCAGTACCCCTCACCGGGGACCTGGCCCACAACCCAGGCATGTGCCCTGACTGGGAATCAAGCTGGTGACACTTTGGTTCACAGGCCAGCACTCAATCCACTGAGCCGCACCAGCCAGGACTGAAAATATTTATTTTAAAATGGAGATATTGGGTCTGAAACAGTTGAGAAAACTGAACAAGCCTATTCAGAGCTTTAAAAATGCTATGATTATAGGAAATCACCTACTTAGTATCCTTCGGATGGTCTCTTGATACTGTTGACATGTAGAGAATCTTATGTTAAAATGATAGTTTGTTAAGTAACCCAGAGAGATATCAAGGTTGATGTCACCAGTGAGAAACCCTGTTGGTATCATTTACTCCCTTTGTAATATGATGAGAAGGACATTTGATCTTTGTGGTATTCTTCCCCAAATCTATAACCTCAGTCTCATTGTGAGAGGAAAAAAATGAAACTCAAATTGAGTGACAGCCTACAAAACGACTGTCCAGTCCTCCTCAAATCTGTCGAGTTAATGGAAAAACAAGGAAGGCTGAGAAACCGTCACAAATTGGAGGTGACTGAGAAGACACGATGGCCAGGTGCAATGAACATCTGGACGGGGCCCTGGAAGAGGACGAGGACATGAGTAGAAAACTGATGAAATGTTGAGTCGATTCTGGAGTTTCATTTATAGCGATGCACCAATGTCACTTTTTCTGTTTAGGCAAATGTGCAGGGGTTGTTGGGGACTTTGCATTAGAGGACACTGGGTAAAGTGTGTGCAGGACTCCTCTGTACTGTCTTTGCAACGTTTCTGTACGTCTAAACTCATTCAAGTTTTTTTAAAGTCTATTTTTTTAACATAGGAAGGCATTAGGAGACCCACATTTAAACATAACTTAAGGAATTTTCCTAAAGGTATAAAGTAATCATGACATAAGAAAACACGATTGAAGCAAAAGGAATGTCATACCCTCCCTGGGTCCTTACACTCCAGGGTCAATGTAGAAGAAGAAAAAGACAACATGGCAAGCACTGCCAGCTGGCGTGAAACATCCTGTCCTTAGCGCATGTGCAAAGGCCAAGAGACACGGTAGAGATGAAGGGAGTGGAGTGGGTGGGTCAGTCGGATGAGCTGGACCAAGCTTTGAAGGAACAGAGAGGCATGGCAGGTAAAGCAGAAAGGCTGACTGACAGAAACGAAAAGAGGATTAATAAGCAGGCTATTCTTGGGGAAAGTTTAGTTCAAGCAGTAATGAGATGTCAGGGTAATAAAAATAATAATGGCAAATACTTAAACAGCAGTCTCTATGCATCAGGCATTGTCCCACATGTTTTGTGAACGAACACTCCTTATCTCCCCATAACAATCCCGTAAAGTGAGACTGTTGCCCCTATCTTTAGTGGGTAAGAAAACTGAGGCACAGAGAATATTATCTACATATTAGGTTGAACCTTATAAAGTTGCCATTTTTTTAGAACAGAATTATCTACTCTCAGAAAGTTCATACAATTTGACCTAAAATGTAACTTGCCTAAGTCCTACAGCTCTTTAAGAGGTGAAGCTGGACTTTGAACCCTGGCAGCTAGCTCAGGAACCTATGTTGGGAGCCTCCAAGCTAGAGGGCTTCTTACAAAAATGGCCAGAATTTACCAAGTACTTATCATACACTTAGCACTGTCTAAAGCCTTGTATGTATCGACAACTGATGCAGACACCAGCCAGCAGTGTCCGCGTCATTATGGATGAAATAAAACATTCACACGGACTACTGAGTCTGGTGGAGGAAAAAGGACAGCATGGCTTTTCTCTCAAGGGGAGCAAAAGCTGCGGTGCCCCCCATGACAAACCTTTATTTTATTTCTGGTCACATTACAAGATGGTCCTCAATTACCTTGCACAGGTTTGCTATAGGTGGTTACCTTTTACCGACAACAAAGGAGCCAATGCCCCTAATCACATCACTGAAGAAGGATATTAGCAATGAAAAGGGGAAAGGTGGTTGAGCCGGTTACACTGGTCCTTGCAAAGTTTAGCATGGATTTTAGGAAGTTACAATAAACACTTGCTATCCCAATCCAGGTTGAGGGATTTTCAGCAAAAGCAAGACTCAAAGCAGCTTAGGTATATTGCAAACTGATTACCCACGAGAGAACCTATCTGTGGGTGTGGGTCCTGGGCATCTCGGAGTAGGAGCTGGGCCCATGCCACACAGAAGGGTCTGCCACAGACAACAACTCATTTATTTTCACAACAGTCTTGAGGTAGATATGATAATCATCCAGTTTGTAGTTGAGGAAACTGAAGCCCAGGGAGCTTTAAATGACCTGCCAAAAGTTACACAGCTAAATAAATGGCAGAGCTGGGATTTGAACCCAGGCTAGCTGGCTCTACAGCCAGGGTTTGGTGCTCCCTGACTCTCATGTATTTGTAGGTATGGTGTGGCAGAATTTGGACTGAAACAAGCTTTAATTGGCATTTGATAATCTGGAGAGAAGGGGCTTTTCCTGTCAAACCTCAGAATAGATGTTAAGGGTTTTGCATTTGATAGGACACCCAAGAGGGGGACATTATATTTTCTGGCCAGCTCAAAATGAATGACATTGTTATTCAGGTGGAAAATTGACTCATAATCTCTTTAAAAAATAAGCAAGGAAATAAAAGAAAGAATGAAAGACAATGGAGAAAAATATGAGAAAGAGAATGTGGAAGACTGGAAGATAGACTATAAAGTACTATCGAGTATTTTATTTGCAGTTGGCTAGCCTCTCCCTACTCTTAAATGATTTTCTGTCCATTCAATAGACACTTGGTTCTTGGATCTACTCTGCCCAACAGTCAAGTAGTCATATTATAATGGCCCTGTTTTCAATTAACTTAACTTACACCAGGATTCTCTTAGGCAGAGAAGAAAAATAGCCAAATGTTGCTCTCCAGCAAGTTAACTCTTTAAAATGCCATCTAATAATATGACCTAAAGCTTTACTAATTTTAAATACCAGGTGAACCCAAATTATAAAAAAAACCTAAATTACAGAATTTTTAAAAATGAAAATCCATTATTTTTACATTTGTACAATATCTTAAGTTAGGCTAGCTATGGATTGCCTAGTAAGATTTTACATAAATAATAAAGTCCCAGAACCTAAATTAACCCCAATCTTGTGCACTAAGTAACTTAGACTGCCAAATCCACAAAGATGGAAACATCCTTAACTTTATCTCTTTAAATCTCAAAATAGAGCAAGCTAAGTCCCATGGACTTCATGAACCAATATCCTGGGTCAGTTATGTGGAAATATAACTTAGACTGGAGACACATGTACATAAGGCATAAGTACAATAAAAGTTAACTAATGCACAGGAAAATTTAATTACTCAAAGTAAAAGAGCACTGCAACGAATGTATTATTGGGACCACTCTGCCCACTTGGCCCTGTAAACCTGCCATAACAATGGCAATTTTCTTAGATTTTGAAACATATAAACATGTTTCAAATGCTGTCACACAGACCTCTACCAGTTGGTAAGCCAAAGCAGCCCTTTGCTTGATACACTTTAACTCAATATCACTAGTTCCTATTGTAGTCTGGGACCATTTGGATCAGTGTGTCTCCATGGCAACTGTTGATATAACTAGTTCCTTCACTTACCTAGTAACATGAAATAATAGGCTATTCTTCACGACACACAGAGCAAAACAAGATTTGGCTTTGTTCATTGCTTATGCATTATTTTAGGCCAGTCCTCATCCTCTTCTTGACAGAGTGCCTACTGCACACCCAGCAGTGCCCCGAGAAACGAAGCTTTCAGTCATGGTGCGTGCAAATGGCTATGCCTTGGCCAACTGCTGCTGCTTGTGCTTATCTATACTCTCCAGTGAAAAGGAGAGATCTCTGCTCCGCAGGTTAAAAGCAGACCGCAGAGGCCTTAAGTCAGGGTTCAAGCCTGTGGCAGGATGCACCTTGTCCAAGGCACTGAAAATGATGCTTCTGGGTCTGAAAATTGTTCACGTCCCTTTCAAAGAATATCAGTTTACTCATTTCCAAAGGTACCATCAGACAATAAATAAAGTGAAAATTGGGCTTTAAATTTTTTTATTGTATTTGTGGTGATAAACATATGTTTTCCATTTACATTGAATGTGTTAACCACATAGATGTTCTTAAAGTAAACATGTTGGCCAAAACTCACTTATGGTCAAACTTACTCTCAGAAGTCTTTATAACACAGAAAGAACATGACTAATGGACATCCCCATCTGAGAGTCATTGACCAGACAAAAGAATGAAACAGGGAAAGTCTAAATGCAGGTGTCTGGGCACTGAAAGCATCTTGACTGTAACAACTCTCACTATTCTCACTATGAGAAATAGCACAATGTATGTAGTTCAAAGGGTGAAATCATAGCTGTGAATCCACACTCTGAGCCCTCTTACTAGCTATGTGTCATTGGGAAAGTTACCTGTGTCTTTGCCCCTCAGTTTATTCATCCATAAAATAGGTATAATAATAGCACCTATCTGTTTCAGACTAAGCTGTGTCCTTCCAAAATTCAGGTATTGACTGCTTAACTCCTGATCTGACTGTGATGGGGTCTTTGGAGAGTAAATGGACTTATATGAGATCACGAGTGTGGGACCCTCATGATGGGATTAGTACCCCGATAAGAAGAGACAACAGAGAGCTTTCTTCCTCTCTCTCTGCCATATGAAGCCATCTGCAAGCCAGGGATAGGACTCTCACAGGGTAATAGAATCAGCTGGCAGCTTGGCCTTGGACTTCCAGCCTCCAGAATTGTTAGAAATAAATGTCTGCTCTGTAAGCCACCCAGGTATTTTGTTACGGCAGTTTGAGCTAAGACACAACCTTATGTTTTTTCTCACATTTTTCATGAGCTGAAATTTATAAAGCTTGCAAAATAATGCCTGGAATATAGCAAGTGCTTTATTGTTTGTCAGATGGAATTTTAGAAAGTAAATGAATGAGTGGGAAATTCTAAAATGTTTCTTGAAGGATTTCTGCCATTTTGTCTTAATAAGCATCCTCTTTAGTACTTTTTTTAAAAAATTGTGTTTGTTATTATGCCAGCCAAATTAGCTAATGTATGTGAAAGCATCTGGCATAGAATGACACACCCATCTCTAGAATGGCGGTCCCCACAATTGTTTGCTATGTAACTATAAATGCTTGCTGTTCTTGGGTTTAAAACTTGTTGCATCAGACCCGCAGCAGCCCTTTTCTTTGAAAAGTTGTAGAGAAAAACTTGACCTCATGTCTGTCCAAGCTGGCATGTTCAATTGTGGCCATAAGGAACAATAATCACTCTCAATCTGTTGGACACTGCTTTTATGTCTTCTTACACAGAATTGTACCTTACATTAGGATGTGATTGCAGTCAGGTCACACCTTAAATGCAAGCAGGAAGCTACTCCTCTATGTCTTGTTGCTAACTTAGCAATCAAGCTGGATTTGACCCCAAAATTTCTTTTAGCTCCCCACTTTCTTCTCTCTTCCTTCTCTCCCGGGCCTGTGTGTGTGTGTGAGTGCGTGCGCGTGATCGATGAGCATGCAGCACGGAGCCTGCACATTAAACATCTTCTTTTGATTAATTAGTAATACAAGATATGGAGAGAGGAAGACAGAACAGTCAGTTACCAACTCCCCAAGCTTGCATCCCACAAGCCAGTCCACCAGAGCCCAGAGAACAGCCTTTGTTTAACAATTAGGCAAGAGATACAGTGGGAAAAAGCCCAACTGGTTTCCTTTCTACATAAGAACAAGCAACTCGCCAACTTTATACGGCTTGTGGTTTAGTTTTGGATTTTCCCACAGGTCTATTCAGGCCAATCTGAAGCATAAGCTTGTTAAAACTGGGATGGCTGTATTTTTTTAAAAAAACAAATATAAGTCAGCTTTCACATTTTACTAGTTTAGAATTTGTGCAATGACAAAGTATTTTCAAATAGAGGGATGCAAAAATAGGTTGACAGTTTTGAGTATGCAAAACAGTTTATTTTGTATTATTATTTATTAATTATGGTATTATTTTCCATACCAACAACTGTAAGCCCACTTCTGCCCACCCCTGTACTCTAACCAACCTGGTCAACTCAGCTGATCATTGGTGAAAACAGCGGCATCTTTGGTGTCTATTTGTGTGTGTGGGGGGGGGGGGTGGTGTTCAAATCCAAGGGGAAAATACAGTTTTTATATAAAGTATCAATTTAAATTAAAAAAGAATTGACAACCTTCCTATCTTTATGAAGAAATGAAATGAGAATGTACATCTATCCTTTCTCTTCATATACTCTGTGATGCATATGCAAACCATGAGCAAAAGTGTTTAGAAATGTTCAGTTCCGGCACTAGCTACAGCTTTTGGTTGGGAGTGCTGCCTCAGGAACCGCTAAGATACTTAAGAAACAAGGGGTTCGTCTGTGCCTAAGCTGCCTGTTCTTTGATGCAGCAGGTATAGCAAACGCTCTGCACCACACAGCAACCACTGAGCATTTTTGCTCTAATGAGAAAAGCTGGGATTGTGCTCTGAAGTCATCAATTAGAACCTTGTTCCCTCTCCCAAGCCTCCTACTGTGAGGGTTTCTCTACCTATACAAGTTGATTTTGCCCACATTAAGTTAGAAAGCAGCATTTCCTCAGCAGGCTGCTGTTGGGCCAATGAAGACAGGACAGCTATTTATGTGGGCAGGATGGAGCGAAAGCCTGAGTGAGCCCGGGGGGTGCTGTTCTCATTAGCCGTCCAATTCTTTATGGTAGGTGGATGTGAAGGGGAGTCTCAGAGTTACCGCTGCAAACTGCAGGGAACCAGTACTCAGCTGACTTCCACTCTCCAACGTGGGTCCAGTGGGTCGGTCCCTATTTCACTTAAGGGCATTGGGGATCTATTCAGAAACACAGAAGTAATGAAGTAGAATGAGAAACCATTAGGCAGGAACTAGAATGGATAAAGGGGAATTACTCAGTTTCTTTAATAAAGCCAATAAAGAATCACAATACATAATAATGCATTGTTATTATCTGATTGAATCCTGGGAGGTCCTTCCAAAGGCCCCACATCACCCTCCATCCATCCCTTAGCATGCTTTCCTCTTGTCCAGTGACTCTCCTCTGCATTACTTCAGATGCAGGAACTTTCTAATGGCTCACAGAACACAGCAGACATGTTTCTGCCCCAGGGCCTTTGCCCTAGCAGTGCCTGCTGCTGGGAGCCCCCTTTCCCCAGAGAGCCACTTGGCCAACTCCCTCATTCAAGGCTGGAGTCTGTTTCCATCTCACCTTCTCAATGTGGCTCCCAGCCACCCACACACTTCTGATCCTTCTTGCCCCACCCAACCTTTCCTTTTCTTCTACAGCACTTATCACCTTATACCACTTAATTTACTTATTTATTATGCCATTGATGATTTTCTGTCCACCCACTACCACCACTGCCCCTCACCACCACCACCCCCTTCCCAATTCAGACTGTGGAAGGTCAGGAATCTTTGACACTTCATTCACTGGTGTATCCCAAGCACTTAGGACAGTGTCAGGCATGTGGTAGGGGCTCCATAAATACTTGTTGAATGAATGATGAGGGAAGAAGCTACATATGTACCATCATCATTATTATAATTAATATTATTTCTATTGCTATTACTATTATTGTTATATCAAGCTTAAAGATGAGGAAACTCCTCTCAGACACATTACTTGACTTACTCAGTACTAAGCAGATGGCAAAATGTCAGATCTGCCGATCCAAGGTTAGAGCATTATGTCTAGTGACTTCAAAGAATGGCTTAGGAAGATGGATCAGTTATGGATAGATCTCAAAACAATGGACCAGATCCATTTCATCGGCATCTGAGTTTATTATTTTTAACAAATAAATCTTCCAAGATGAAAGTGTTTATATTATTTTAATTGATGTGTGTAGGTGTTTCTTTAGGAAAGAAAAAATAGTTGTTAATCTACTCTGCAAAGGTGTACTGTCACCCAACTATTTGATTATAATAATAAAAATGTTGTTTACATTGGGCATATAGCTGGGCTCATATTTACAACATGACAGCAAGTGATGGGCACTGGAACCTGATCCCACTTGTAGCCACTTAGTTTAAGCTGAACTTGGCCTGACCATGATTGGAATCCTTTACTCTTTCAGGAGCATCAGCTGACTGTGAAAGCTCGAGTTTTCATGGTAAACAGAGATGAGTGGGTAGCATGGTCTTAAAAAAAGAGAAAACTAGGAGAATAGAGTCTGGGATTAAGAGGGCAGTAAGGGAATGAGAAGCATCGAGAGGAAAATGTGCCAGCAGATCAGGCAAGGAACGTGAGCTGTGAGTACAAAAGGATTGGTTACGTTTTCTATAGTTTACCAGGGAATTTGTAAATTACATCTACAGGAACGTGCGTTTGCTTATATGTGTGTTCCTGATTATTAGAGACCACAATGATTCTTTCTGTCGTTGTCACATGACCCCGAGTATACAACCGGATGGTAGTCATGGATCATTTCTTTGGAGCTGGATGTCCACACACAGATATGCACTGTCTGGCTCACTGGACTAACCACTCTCAGCACAGAGAGACCAACTGTGTGGCTGCTGGTTTTAACTCCTTCCAGAAGGCAGCCCTGGCTCTCTCCTCTTCAAATACCATAAGGGACAGATATATGGGTTTCTGAAAAATCATGCTGTCCCATTCTAAACAGAAACAACAAGTATGTTTCTTAATGTGTGTGGTGGCAGCCAAGGTGGTGTGGACCCCAAGGAGAAACCTGCCACAGTTAAGGCAATGAGAATGGAATTCAGCTTCCCGTACCTGTGATGGAAGGGACACCTGTTTGTGCCCTGGTAGCTCTGGAAGGTGTATTGTTGCAACATGATGAGTTGTGATGAAAACATCACAGTGAAGAATTAAAATGGAGGTGGACAACAGCATAAACACCTGGGAGAGTAAACCATTTATTTGACTTTTTCTCTGTCGTTCTGGTTTGAAGAAATAAATAGCTTATCTAATTCAATTTTGTTTAGGCAAATATCAAAATGAATTAGGTGAGCCCTCAGTAAAATCGTAAACGAAATGCCTTTATTTCCACCCTTCCCATCCTTCCCTGGGCCCCCTTCTCACCGGCCCTCCCTAATTGCCACACTCTTCCCAGCACTCTGGATGTTTGCCTCTTCTGATGAAACCACCAGTTGAGAGCTGGTTCTCTCTAAAGTGTTAATTAGAGGAAAATGTTCATCACAAGAAAACAAAACCCACTTAAACTAGATTAAATAAAGAAATGTTAACTGTAAGCGTGTAAGAGGAAACCTGTAAGACATGGAACAAAGCATGATTGAGCCTGCTGGACATGGGAAGCCAGAATGTGAAGGCCTGACCACTCCCTATTTTTCTCCCTACTTCCCTCCAGTCTCAATCAATCAATCATCTATCACATTCTTTCTTTCTTCCTTACCTTCCCCCCTCGCCTGCAAATGGCTTGCCTTACTTTTGCATGACCTAACATGATCTGACTCTATATGATCTTTCAATGAAGTACCTGCCCTTACCTAAAGTCCCACACCTCAGTTCAGTTTCTAAAGACAGAGTCTGATTAGTCATTGGTCAGTCATGAACTGGCTCCTCCTCAGGTAATGATGGGACCTGAATTGAGGGGGATTAAGAAATTAGGAGAGGGCTTTGTCAACCTGAAAGACCTAGGGCTGCCTAGCTTGAACAGGACAGGACAAGGGAAGTGGAGCCAACAAATATAAGTATTTATTGATATAACCTATTGATACAATACTGTAGGACAAAATACCCCAGATGGCAGTGGTTTAAAGCTGCCAAGATTTATTGAGCTCAGGAGCCTGTGGGTTGGCTGGATGGTTCTTTTGTACTTGGCTGGGCTCAGTCACACTCAATCACATGCCAGGGAACCAGCGGGCTGTCAGCTGATCCAGAACAGCCTCGGCTCAGACAACAAAAGCACTGGGAGCAGAGGCTCGTGCATTTTACACTCCAGCAGGCTAGCTTGAGCATGTCCTCCTGGAGGTGGCTGCAGTGGAAGAGTGCAAACAGAAACACTCAAGAGTTTTTTCACAGTTCTGTATGGGTCGCCATTTGCTGATATCCCATTAGTCAAAAAAACTCACATGGCCAAAGTCAGAATCAGGAGGCAAGGAAATTGACCCTACCTGTTTAAGTGAGAAGAACTATCAAATCACATGGCAAAGGAGCTTGGATACAGGGAGAGAAAAGACATCAGAGCTATTATTGCAACCAATCTGCCACATCGTGGCAACAAACTCACTGACGTGTACAACAAGCAAATAGAGATACACATCCTAGCCTCTCAAATTTGCACAGAATCTTTCTGATACCAATCCCTGGTACTAAATAATGAACTACCAAGTCTGGAATATTGATGACTTCTCAAAAGACAGCAAATAAATGACAATTTGGTCTCTAGGTAAACCTAGATATATATACTAGCCATAACATAGGACCAAGATAACAGGGGGAGTTGAATTTTCCCCCCTTTTCCCCCACAACTCATGTACAACCTACCTAGGCTTGTGACATCCTGCTTTCCAATTCACCCGATTATAAAAGGAGGATTATTCCATTTCATCGTGCTTTCTAAATAGCGGAAAGCTGGACATGTGTGCAAATGGCAAGTAAATCAGAAGCCCTGAAGAGCCACTGGCCCTGCCATCATCCTCTTTCGCCCTGTGGTGGCTGGGTTCCATATCGCACAGTAGGGGCGAGTTATTTGATTGCCCTTCTGCCAGGAATGGCAAGAATAAGGCTTCTTCCATATGTGACCTCCAATGAGCTCCAGGGATAGATAATCCATTCTGGGGTTGTTCTGGTCTTTTGCTTCTCTCCATAGAATCATAGAGTAATAGAATATCAGGACTAGATGAGACTTAGAAATCAACTAGTCCAGCATTTCCCAATCGTTAGTCACATAAACCACTCATTGTTTTGTAACATCTGTTTTACTCTGTAATATTTTTAATTAAGTTGGCTCATGTTAAAAATCTAACTTAATTTATTTTAAAAAATTTATATGATAGTCATAAGTAGAAAAATCAGTATGAGTTGATGTAAATAGAAGATAGCCATAAAATAAACAGAATGAAAATACCACATTGTTATGAAATTCTGTCCAGATGCTTGAGCCTTCAGCCTGCCCAGTCTTGACTACAAAGGGAATTCAGCAAATGTGAAGGAAGCGTTCAAGAAATGTTATCCTCAAACTGACACATTCTCTCTGGTGGAGTCAGGAAGATGGAAAGAGGCTTGAAAAGGTCACCACTTTTTCACTGTTCAATTCAATGTTATTTAATGCCCAGTTCCTGTGTCCTGAAATCTTCTTGGACTTCAGAATCGCATGTGCATCACACTGTGGGGAATATCAATAGTCCAAGTCCTTATATTTACAAATGAAGGAACTGAGGCCTCTTCTTACTCCTTTCTGATGCTTGCCTTTGTGCCACATCACTACTGATTTGCATCTTAACCCGCAGTTGCATTAGCAGCAGGGAAAATAAATGAATTACAAGAAGAAGTAAAAGGCCGAATTGGTAGGTGGTGCTTCTGACTCTACAAAGTTGGGGCTTACCTTTTCAATTACCCCAGCTCTTCCTGTCCTTCATTACTAGAGGACATTGGTGCTGGCCTATTAAAATAAATAGAAAACTTCGGCCTGGATCTACCACTATCTAAGACTGTTAGATTAACAATCTTCTAGATAGATGTAGCCATACAAAAGGAGGCATCTCCAGTTGTCTCACCAAGAAAACCATGTCAGGAAGAAGGCCACAAAGGTGCAGCTATCTAAATCTAATGCACCCTGGGAGTCAGTCAAAGGGGCTATGCTAATGGCATTCTCAATCCTCCTTGGTAAACTGGATGAATTTTCAAAAGGAGGTAGAAAAATCCTCTTCGGCTCCTTATCTTCTCAAGATGTGTTTTTAATTGAAAATCCTTTCTTTAAGATAGGATGAATGTTGTCATACAGTAAACTTTATTCCATTGCCTGTGATTTGGAAAAGGGACAATCTTTAAGAAATATCCTTCTTCATCATTTTGTTTAATGATGCTGATTATATCAAACATTGCTATTTTATTTTTAATTTCTCGTGCTTTGGGGGAACAATGTGAGGTGTGCTTTAAATAAATAAATATTTCTTTTTCCTTTATAGGATGACATCAAAAGGGCAATTGTCTTAATCCTTGGGACATGAGTGCCTACACCTGATACCTATTATGATAGGAATTAAGTTCCTTTCTCCACACCCTGAATTTCAGTGTGCCGTGCATTTGTTACCTTGTCTGACCTGTTCAGGCCATTATTCTTGTTGAAGGAAACAAGGAAAATCATATGCCTGTTGACCTGTCTCTATATCCGTTCATAACTGAAAGATTCCTCTCAACCCCATGTTGGCTCTTTCTTCATAGGCGCAGAGGAAGGAGACTTCGTGGCGCAGCAGGTCTGAGTGGACCTCCTGACCCTGTTCTGATTATCTTTGAGATACTGACAGAGATGCTAAAGCTTTCTGAGCCTCAATTCTTCATCTGTAAAATGGGTAATAATTATAAAGATAAAAATAAGGTGATAGAAATAAAGATCATAGCATGGAGCCTTCCATTTAAGCATACAATAGGTGGTCACTCTTACTATGCAGTGTTGCACCGGGATGCCACATGAGATAGAGCAGAGTGATCTAAACAAGCTTTGGGGTCAGAGAAAGGACGAGATTGATTTCTGTATCATTCATAATTGCATCTCCAGGGCCAGTTCCCACTGGCACACAGCAAGAACTCGGTATTTGTTGAGTGAATGAGTAAATGTTTCTCTCATTATCCATCATTAGCTGTGTGGTCTTGGGTACGATATTTCACCGCTTGGTGTGTATTTCCTCAGCTGTGAGGCAAAGGTAATATATTTCTTAGAGAGCTACTAAAAAGTTTAAACGCAGCGGCCAATGTAAAGTGCCCAGCACAGAAGCTGGCACATGCTATGCTTTCCCTTGGTGTTTATTCCCAAAATCTCTACTGTCCTTCACATTTGAGGATCCCAGATAAAGCTAGGATCAGGATTTCCTGGGGAAGTACCCATTTTAAAAAACTGTCTTTTAAATGAGCAGTGGGAGTGTCCAGGGGTCCAGGATATATGAAGGTGAGGTCCCACAGGGTGGTCCTTCATCAGAAATGTCAGGGTCTCAGAAGAGCAGGATGTCTAATTTGACCCAGCTTTCCAGTTCCTGGCAACTGTGAAGCGGTATAGGTTGGGTATTGGCCAGGCCATGTGCTTATGAGGAGTCCTGAAAATAGGCACAGAAATGATCTTTCACCCTCAACCTCTTATTCTCATTTTTGAAGGAACTGAGAGAAAGGTTCCATCTCTGTGTCAACTTCAGTTGATTGGTTGTGCTTTTGGTAGATTTGTCTTGAAAAGGATTCCAAAGGCACAACTTGGCTTGGAAGGAAAGTGTGTCACAATTGATTACCAATGTCTGCACAAGGACAAGAGGGGGTGTTTATGGCTGGTGTGCCTGGAAATTTATACAGCAGCATTCAGGAAGGAGGTTTGCTATAGCTTCTGCCAAACACAAGGCATGTTCCTTTAACTGTAAAACTTGGCAATCTCACAGGAACCATTTCACACTGGCAGGTCATGGTGACACTTGCAATCTTAAGTAGGAAAACAGACACTGACCCAGTGAAACTGAGCAGGTGTAACCCCTACAGAAATGCCTGACAAAGTAGGTCAAATAGACAGTATGTATCCATTTGACAAATGTTTATTGAGCACCTACTATGTGCCGGGAAATCTAACTGCTGATTTGTTTATTGAACAAAACAAAGACTCCTGACCCCATGGGGCTTATATTATACTGAAGGATGCTGTTGATCCTTGTATTAGTTATTATAAAAGTTTATTTATTTTTTTTTAAAAAGGTCCAACTATTAAAGGACTGCTCTCCAGAACACGTAGAGAAAAGGGAGGGCTTTCTCACTATCACTCACAAAGTATGACTGCACAACCTACCATTGTCTTTGAAGTCCCATCACCCATTTCGTTACTACCTATTAATGCTTAGTTAGAAGAAACAGCACCTCCAGCTTCCTGCCACTCGACATGTCAGTGTGACCCACATAGATAAACCATAGAGAATCTTAATCTCCAAATGTCTGATCCCTTCTAATTTGGCCGCAACTGCATAGCTGCACCTTCCTCACTCTGTCCCTGTGACCTAATCTATCGACAATCAGCCTCTAGAACCAGGTTTTCTTCGCTTAGGAGCAGCTTGGCTGTGTCCAGGTGCTTGGCCAAATTTCCAACTGCATTTACCCTAGCTATTTGATAATAGGTGAAATCTGTGCTGTTAGCTGCTGATTCAGAGGCCCCAGTCAGACAATGGAGTATTGATCTGTGTAGACCCATTCATTCTTTGATGCCTGGGGACCAGAGAGCAGCAGCGCCGCAGGCTCCTGGAACCCTGACACTGTGACTTAACCTTACCGAGGTCAGATTTCCCATTCCTGCTTGCCCCTTCCAGTCTTTTCCTGCAACTCCAAGACTCCAAATGCCTCTCAGGAGTGGGGTGCCCAAAATATCAATGTCTTTTATTACTGGCCTGTGGACAGCAGTTGAAAGCTGGGGTGATGGTATTAGCCAGGACTCTTAATTGCAACTAATAGAATCCCAAATAAAATTGACTTAAGGGGAAAAAAAGAATTTTGTGTTTCATATCATTGATGAGGCATGGCTAGATCAGGAATCAGTTTCTCTTCCCTGTGATAGAGTCACTCCTAGGCAGGCCCTCTCCACTTGGTAAAATTACATCGCATTATGAAAAGACAGCTGTTTTATACTAACTGGTTCCAACAAAACTCCCCAGGCCAATGTGCATTGGCACTAATTGCTCAGGCTAGGGTCACATGTCCATCCCTGAACCAATTGCTGGGACTGGGGATAAAGCAGACTGATTAATGTAATAGATATGGAATTGGAGTTCATTTCATGGGCTAAGAATGGGGCAGGGGCGGTTCCATAAAGGGAAACCAGGATCTCTTACCAGAGAAGGGGGAATGTATATTGGGCAGGTGGAACCAGCAAACATCCACTAGAGACACTCTGCATCGTTACCAAGGTAGAGAGAGGGTTACAGGTATGAAGATGATAGTGACTGTTCATTTACTTCTTGCAAAAGCACTGGGAGAACCACTCCAGTGCCAGGTTCCAAAGCAGGGAAGGAGGAGTCACAGTGGTAGCCACCAGCCCACACGCCCTAAACATCCACCCATGTGTCTGTCATCTTGGATGGTGTGCCGTAGAGTGTTTTCCTGGGAACATGCACCCCAGATCCGGTTGGTGCCTCATGACAATCCAGTAACATATCCTTCATCATGAAACCTGCTGCTTGTCAGGACTTTAAATCACGTAGTTCATCTCATCAGTGGTAGACATCTGTAAGTTTGAGACAGAGCACTTTCTAATGCAGATGAATACCCAGAGCAAGGACATCATTAGAAGCCATTATAGAGCAGTGTTTTGCACTAACTGCTGCATATAATGTTCACTGCCTCTTTGCCGATATTACCAAATGAAGGCTATTTCTCAGTGAGTCATTTTTATTATTATTATCACTGTCGCAAGAATCATCTCATTCATTTGTACTGCACTTGTTGCTGTAGAATCTAGATGATGGTCCCCAAGGCTGGTCATGACTACCAGACTGTTCGCCGTGACCCCAGCCACAGGGCCTGCAGCCCTCCTGCAGTGCTTCCTCAGAGCCCATCAGAGCTCACGTCCCACAATAGTGCCCTGTTCTGCGCTCCCTTCTAAACCCGCACAGTGCTTAAACAACAGGGATTGTCTCTTTGATCCCCATTGTCCCTTGTACCCAGCCTATCATAACTACTCACTAAATGTTTCTA
Source organism: Anoura caudifer (assembly GCA_004027475.1). Taxonomy (NCBI): domain Eukaryota; kingdom Metazoa; phylum Chordata; class Mammalia; order Chiroptera; family Phyllostomidae; genus Anoura; species Anoura caudifer. The sequence continues at coordinate 311,704 of PVKU01000722.1, read as the reverse complement.
GAATGAGTGCTGTGCATAGTGATTGCAAAACAGAGGAGTCAGACAGTCCCTAACCCTGAGTAACTTAAAGTCTATTGATTACAGAAGCAGCAATACTAAGGAGTACCAGCGAATACTAATTGGCACCAGCGAATGTTAATCAAGTGCTGGTGTGCCATATGCTGAACTAAGTGCTTTGCGTACATTATCTCATTACATGACCTTGACAACCTCCCCCATGTACATACTATTACTACCCCCATTTTACAGATGAGAAAGCTGAAGTTCATGGGGTAAGCTACCCCATCACATCATTTGAAAATGGTAGAAACAGGGTGTGAACCCAGGTCTGCCTGATTATAATGGGTATTTCTAGCCACTAAAGTAATACCATCTCTTTAAAGGCAGGATGAATAAACACTATGGGAGAAGCCAAAATAAACTAATTCTCAAAAGACTAGCAAGGGGTTCCCACACCAAAGTAAATCTTGTATAAAGGTATTAAGCTAGTCCAATGTTTGAATCATGAGATGCCTTTGAGGAATGAAGCAGAGGAACCAAGATCTAGAGAGACATGTCCATGATGCTACCTGAAGGCCCATGGAAATGCATGTGGGCCGCGAAGGCTGGCTTTCTCTCTAGGCCAGAAGGAGGGCTTTAGTGGAGGAAGTGTCTGCATGCTTCATTAAATATGGGGTCAAAAGAGCAAAATGGATGTGTCTGCCCCTCCCAAGTTTATTTTATGTTCTCACAGAATGTAAAGAGAAATCTCAAAATGTCATTGAGAAATGGAGATCAGGGACCACAAGTGCCTAAACTACGCACTTTGTAACTTACCCCAAGTAGTTCTTTCTGCTGCTCTTGATCGGTCTCCCCACCAATCCAAGGCAAGGGCAGCACAGGAGTGACAGTCCCTCGGGAGGTCAGCTGAGAGGACAGGGTGGGTGAGTGGGGCAAGCTACCCTGAGGAGAGAAAAGCAAAGTGATTGTGATTCCTTGAGGCCCATGGCCAAGTGCGTAAGAGAGCCCCTGAAGTCTGGTGGAACGTGAGTTGCCTTCTTGGCAAGCTGGGGGTGGGATCTCTGGAAAGGACTCAAGGAAGCAGCCAGGAACAGTTCAGAGCTAGGTCTGTCCATCATGAGTAGGCCTGCAAAGCAGGGGGAAGGCCGTCAGTGCTCAAGAACCAAATGTGTCCAACGATCTCCCTTATTTGTTCACCAAACCGTGATCATGTGTGGATGCGTGTGGATGCGCTGTGCGTGTGCACTGAGCCAGGTAACGGGAAACCAGGACGAGCGGTGTTCCCAGTAGGAAGCTCAGGTGGGGCACAGATGAGTGCATTGGTAACGGTGACACCATGTGAGAAGCCTCCCAAAGGGGTAAGCAGAGGGGCCTCTGGGATTATAAGGAAGATAGAATGACTAAAGAAACATGTTTTGGTTAAAAAAAAAAGTATTCAAGACACTTGTTAAAGATGGTGAGGAAGACTTTATTCAAGGGGGTGGGACCACAGCAATGGGGCTTTGTAATGAGGGAGAAAGACTGGACTGAACTCTGAACACAACAAGGAAAGCTGGGAACTTACAGTCAGGGGCGGAGTGGGGGTCAGTGGATAGAAAATTGCTTAGAGAAAACATCAAGGATGATAAGGGAGATTCTCGCCAAACTGACCTAACAGGATTCTTGCTGAAGGCCGGCCAGGGTGACCAGATGTCATCTGCGGGATGATGGAGAATAAGAAACCTGATTTGACGTCAACGGTGATAAGATGTTGAGGATGCTGGCTAAACTGACTTAGCAGGATTTTTGCTAAAATTGGACAATGCAGGGACAAACACAGAAGTCCAAAAGCTGAGGCCTACTTAGAAAAGAGCTCAGGAGAGCCTGAGCAGGGTTTGGTCCAGCAGACAATCTTTGTCAACACCTATTCCAGACCTAGGGGCAGAAAGTGAGCTGCAGTGGGCCTTAGAGAGCTAAGTGACCACTGCAAATTGAACAGCATTCACCCAACTGAAGCACGGGAGTGGCAGCAAGGCGCCAGAGGAGGCTTTCGGTAGCAAAAGAAGCCAACCTCAAAAATCAGGCAGTAAGGTGACAGCATGACAGTTCTAGGAACCACAAGGAACTCGGTCCAGTTTGAGCTCATAGGAAGAGGTGGGAAGTCACAAGAGATGGCACTGGGCCAGCCACCCTCAGAGTTTGGACTTCATCCTGGAGCCAGTGGGGGCCTCCATCACCAGATTTCCCTTCCAAGGGACAGCTGTCATGGGTGGTTAGTGCCACAACTACCAATGTATAAAAAAGATGCCGGCTCTTTGAAAACATCTGATTCCAAGACCCAGTCCTCTTGCAGGCAGATCCAAAGGGCAAGTCCTCTTTCCCCATCTTTCTCTGGTCGTAAAAACAGGGTCTTGGTGTCCTGATATTATGAAAACTCTCATAGCCTGAGATGATTGGTGTATTTTGGGTTTGAGGGCATGTCAGAAATCACGTAACTTTTCCAGACTGATTTTAGCTCAGTGAAGTTACCTTAGTGGCAGCTGAAAATTACCTGGGAAGCTTTGAACGAAACCATGACGCCCGACGCCCAGGCCACCCTCAGAGATTCCAGTTGAATTGTCTGGGGTGGAGCTAGGCATTGGCATTTTTTAAGAAATGCCCAAGGTGATCCCCTGTGTGGCCACAGGTGGCAACTACAGAAAAATGCTCAGCTTAGCAACATTAACTCTTGAGAAGTGAATGGACTCCCCTGGCCAGGTACTCTGGCCAAGAAGATCCTGGGTCAGCTTTGCAAACTTTCCTGGCATATCTTCATCTGCTGAGACTTCTTCATGCCCCACACCCTTTCTCTCAGGTAGATGCAAAAGGACCCTGTTCTAAAGCCAAATATGGACAGGGACAGCCAGAGCAGGAGGGCAACCTCACCTATCTCTGGGCATCCGAGGCCACCGTGTCATTCCCTCCGCTGTGCTGTCTGTGCAGCAGTAAAGAGTTTTGTCAAGGATTCCTTTTTCCCTTGACATTACCTGGAAACTCAAAGCAGGCCTTATTAGCACATTACTCACCCTCACCCAGTCCCACACATCACCTTCCTCCTCACCCCCACCTCCAGATCTTTCATTTTCCATTTGCCCATTTTTTTTTTTTTTTTCAGTGCAATTGGGTTTCGTTCCCTGTGCCCTGGAAAGCACATTTTTGGAATGGAAATGTTGCTGGAAGAAAGGCTCAGAGATCCTGGCCCATCACCCTTCACTGCTTGCTCCCCCCACGCCCCAGCCCCCCGTGAAATGCCATTGTCAGGAGCACCGAGAGACAAGCCCTCTAAATACTTCCCAAGGCGCTGCCCTGTTTTGTTCCTTCCTCATTGAGACAGCAAATATGTTAACTCAGAGCCCTGGTGTTTCTTTCAGCAACTAACAGCTGCCCGGTATTAATTCCCAATCAATAGCCCCTCCATGCTGCTGCTCCTACTGCTGTGGCTTCCGGCCTCCACAGCACACTTGAAAGGAACTTGATGGGGCAGTGAGACTGCTCCCCCCGCCCCCCCGCACTGCTGCTCCTGGGAATGCCCTCCCCAGGCTTCCTAAGGACACCAAGGGCCCCTCAGTGAAAGTCAGGGGGCCAAGGGACAACATGAGCAAGCTAGGGCTCCACCCCCTCTTTCAAGTTGGATGACAGCTTGGGAACAGGAGGAACCAGGGCCCCCCCCACCCAGGGTAACAGCAGCCCCTTGGGACATTCATAAAGCTTTCATTTTTCCATTTTGGCTTTTTTTTTTTAAATTCTGTGATTTGGTTTGTTTTGAGATGGCTGTACTTTTCCTCCATCTAAAAAAAGCCACATTCAATCAGACTTTTCTTTAATCGAATAGCCATGATTTCTCATTTTTTTTGCCTGCGTTGCTTCCTGCAGCTCCCTGTGGACAGAATGAGACCCGAGAGGACGGTAAAATAATTCAGCTGCCTCCCTGCAAGACGGGAGCCTGGATCGTGCCAGCCATTATGGCCTGCTACCTCTTAGTAGCGAACATCCTGCTGGTCAACCTCCTCATCGCTGTCTTTAAGTAAGTGGGCCCTTCCTCAGAGCACTGGGGGTGAAGGGAGGGTGCTGGAGGAGTGTGGTGCTTCCGAAAAAGTGGAGTTTCTCACTTGATCCCCTCTGGTCTCTGTTTCAGCAATACATTTTTTGAGGTAAAATCAATATCCAACCAAGTGTGGAAGTTTCAGAGGTATCAGCTCATCATGACTTTCCATGAAAGGCCAGTTCTGCCCCCACCTCTGATCATCTTCAGCCACATGACCATGATATTCCAGCACCTGTGTTGCCGATGGAGGAAACATGAGAGTGACCCAGATGAAAGGGACTACGGCCTGAGTAAGCTTGGAGTGACGGCCCCCAGCAGCTACAAATCAGATGGCCCTACTGCTTCCTGTGGGCGGTCACGGAGGCCCTGTGGCCACCTGGTTCCTCCTGCTTCCTGCAGACTGCCGACAACTCTGAAGACTTGGAGGGGAGCAGGGGGCGTACTTGCCTGAGAAACAGTGCCAGAAAGAAGAGAGTAGAGGCTGAAATCAAGCATTCTTAGGCTTGCATCTTTCCTAGTGAGCTAAAGCCAGGCTCCAGCACAGCCACTTCAGCATTGTCATGGGTTCTAAGTTTCTTACTTTCCAGAGGTCCCACTGCAAAACAGATCAACTATATTTATATGCTCCCAATTTTGCATTATATATAATTTAAGTATCATTATGTGAGTTGAGTTGAATTGCAGATGACCAAGTTTGATTTTCCATTATCATTTCTGGACCGATCATTTTTTAGGTCTTGACTGTTTTCCAAGCCTCAAGGGTTGTGCTTATCTGACTTCGTGAGGACACCAGCCCTGCTTTCCAATTTTCAAAGGGCAAAACAGAAGACCCTCCACTATCTACCCTCTAGTCCAATGTTTCTAAAAGGAGGTTCTATTAGCATTGGGGCAGAACAATACTTCATTGTATAGGATTGTCCCACACATTGCAGGGGATTTAGCACATCCGGCCTCCGCACATTAAAAGCCAATAGCTCCTGCAGATTGTTAAATGTCCCTTGGGTATCACTCACAGTTAAGGACTGTGGGGCATCCAGCCCCATACAAGCAAGCTACAATGGTTTCTCAAGTAGACCGCCTACACTAAATCTACTGAAGGGGCTTCTAGAAGGCCCAGGAATTACCTCCAGGTGATGACTGGTGGGTCTAAAGTTTAAAACCAAAGCCATTTAATCAACTGTTTCTCTAAGTCTGAAGCTTTAAACACCTTCCCTGACACAGCAATACTGACTTCTTTCTAAACTTTAAAACTGGAGGGTTGGAAGGGGGAGGGAATTCCAAAGTTCACTATTTCCACCTGGAACATAAATTTAGATAGAAAGCTAGTGGGATGGGGAGCCAAAAGTTTCGGATTTACACTGGGCCATTTTCTATGCCCATATCAGTTATAAATTAGTTTCCCTGCTATTAACAGAAAAACAGACTAACAAGAATACAAATAAATAAGCTTTTATTTTTCTCACAAAGCAAAAAGTGACTAGACTGATAACCCACAGCCAGCAGTGGCTCGCTGAAGTCAAAGACCCAGAGTCCTATTTTTAGACTCAGCTATTCCTTTAATGCACTGTCTTGTCTCGTGGTAGCAAAATAGCTGCTGCACTTTCAGTCATCACATTTATATTTAAAGCAAAAAGAGAAAGGAAAGGTAAAAAAGAAATGTAGAAAGAAGCAACCACTTCACCATAGTTCATCGGGAAAGCAAAATCTCATCCCAATACACCACCCCTTCCCGCCCCAGACTTCTTTTGTTTTTTGAGCTGAACTGGGTCTCATCACTGTTGCTACCTTCCAGGGACGCTGGGGGTGTGTGTATTTGGTTTATCAGCCTCAGTAATGGGAAGGCGGGGAGGGGGAATGAGGTTGCAAAAGGGCTTTTAGGCCAGTGAACAATGTCTGTCTGCCATACTCCTCAGCCCGGAAATTTAGCTTTTGAGAAACCTCCATTCACTTCCCTTTCCTTGAATTTAGCTACATTTTTGGCCTTACAACCTGAATAATTGTAACCAGTTTCTGCAGTAAACCAGATGTGTCCAGGTGAACTGCAGAGGCCCATAGTGAATCTAACGCACAGAAAGGGGACAGTGGCACAAGTCACCTGACTGGACTCAGCAGAGAATCTAGGCTCCTCCTCCTAACCTTGGTCAAGGTTAGGAGTGGCACTAGGCCCACAGACCAGAGGCCATCTCGTTTACTTCTCTGCCTCACATCTCATTTCTTTTCCACAGAGCTATTCATAACTGATGATGAGCTCAAGAAGGTACATGATTTTGAAGAGCAGTGTATAGAGGAATATTTCAGGGAGAAGGATGATCGCTTCAACTCGTCCAATGATGAGAGGATACGGGTGACTTCAGAAAGGTGTGTTCCCTGGTTGCGTCTCCTGGGATGTTTTAGGCCATGGTGTGTTTTATCAGTTGCTTTTGTTTGCACAGCAGAAAGAGAGAGAGAGGGAGAGGGAGAGAGAGACCTCTTGTGTTTATTTTTACTATCCAAGAAATCCTTGAGCTTATGAGAGAACAGACTATTATCTGAAGGACTCACAGATCAAAATCCCAGACGTACAGATCCTAGGCTTCTCCAGAGGCAGCAGCAGCCACCTTCCTGGGTGCTAGAGACTGCTGTGCTCAGAACAGGGCAGGAGTTGCTGGCTTAGACCAGAAATTGGGAAGTTCTGACCCAGACACAAACCAAGGGAAACCCAGCCCAATTCAAGCCTCTTCACCAGGTTTGTGTGTTATGTAAATCATTGAGTGTCTTCTCCAAAGGTGTAGCTAGTCCTTAGTGCCTGGTTTATATGGGTACCTTCTGAATAAACAACAGCATGAAACTTGTGAATTAGTTACAATAATGGTTGAGCCATGGCTGGTGTGGCTCAGTGGTTGAGTGCTGGCCTCAAATCAAAGTGTTGACGGTTTGATTCCCAGTCAGGGCACATGTCTGGGTTGTGGGCTACTGGGTGTGCAAGACGCCACCACACATTGGTGTTTCTCTCACTCTCTTTCTCCCTCCCTTCCCCTCTCTAAAAAATAAATAAATAATTTTTTTTTTTAGAATAATGGTTGAGGTTTTCCATGTATTTTTTTTTTCTGGAATTATTTTCATTTTTTTTCTTCTTCTACAACAAAATAAAATCAAAGAAACATCAGATTTTTCTACCCAGTGATTGTATATTTTTAGATCTTGTTGGTCAAATGGTTTTGTGGAATAGTAGGGCTGTAAGAAAAATATCCAAGTAAAGAGAAGAGAATTGTTTTAATTTAATTAAGTCTGGCTTTAGGCAAATGAACTTACATTCCCTTTCTTTCCTCATTTTGCTGTAGGCTAATGAAAACTTCATCCCAGGCTGGCACATTAGAAAACCCAGCCTTTGGGAGCCCCTGCTCTGAAGGACACCAAGAGGGTTACAAAGCTTTTGATGTTCCTTTAAATTTTAAACATTTGCAATATAAAGAGGTCCGAAGCAGCTTATAAATAGTGGGAAAGGCATCATATATTGATGATTTTAGTTGATATAATTCAGGCTTATAAGATTTCAATCAGTCATCTCTAGTTTTCAAAATATGACATTTTGTCTGCTTACCCACTTCCTACATTTTCTAGTGGTTTTGTAAAAATTACACAATGGCATTTTTCTGTCCCTAGCCCTTTATTTCTTCAAAGAATACAGCCTGTATATGTAGATGTATATGCACAGGCCATTGAGTGATTGTATCCATAGGTACTCAGCCAATATTAATAAAGTTTAAAGCCATGAATAGATTTTATACACATCTGTCATTGCAAAATAGAACATTTCGAGATGATAATGATGCGAAGCAATTTTCTGGCAAACTAAGAAAGGAGCTACAAATATGAAGATCCTGTATTCTGAGGCCTTGTAAAAGCTATTTATTAATGGAAATATAACCATGTGGTTCCCAGAAAACTGTACCATGTAGACACATTGCCCATTGCTCAGACATATTTCCAACGCTTATGTGCAAAGGCCTTTGAAAAGCTTTTCAAATTCAGAAAGCCATAGACTTGGGAGGAAAGAAAGGCGGGAAGAAGAAGTGAGGAGACACAAAGAAGCCTTGGCCTCTCTGGGGAACGACATGAGAGGTGCAGGCACCAGGGCGTGTGAGCCTGTGGTGACCATCTCACCAATTCCTTTTGGGTGGAAACCACTTCCAGGAGACTCCTACCTCAAGACCTGGTCCTCTCTGGGTGGATTCAGAGTCCCCACCCTCCAGGGAGTGACCAAGGTGAGCAATTCCCAGAAATCCAGGACATAGTGTAGGCCCACTCCCTGTGTGTCCTAAGTATTAGCTGACCTTCTAGAGTAACGGAGGCCCAGCAGGACCAGGACAACCTCGCAGCCAAGCCCAGGGGCCAGGAAAGCGAACCTAAGCTAAGGCCTTATGCTGTTCTGGTGCTTCACTCTGTATTTGGGATTTTGTTTTTGTTGGTGGTGGTTGTGGTTTTGGTTTGTTTTACATTTGTAAATGGAGCAGAAAATAACATTTCTAAACACTATAATTGCTCATAGCATCTCAGAAATACGATGAGGTGCACAAGGAAACAAATTAACTAAGGGAAGAGTGGATTCATATTACCTATCTCACACATCTTCTAGGACATCATGTCTTTTCTGAGTAGAGTGGCAGGTGAAATCACCTGTCCTACTTATATTAAATAGACATTGATAGATAGATAGATAGATAGATAGATAGATGATAGATACACACATACACATATTTAGGTAGGTACATACTTAATTTATATAAGTTAACTGTACATAATTGATATAGTATACCAAATATTATATAATTCTCCCTTCATGTTAGATAGCCCCAATACAGAAATCTGAAGTCAGAAAAACTAAGAGCTGGCTCTTTGCTCTACTAAAAGACTCAGAAAAAGGGTTTCTTCACATAGTGAGCCCCACCTTCCTCCCCCTGCCAGTGACTTTAACGTATAATTTGTTTATACTGAATGTGTTTGCATGAATCTTTTCAGAAACACAAAGATACTTCCATCATTATCCATTTGAATGCATCATTATTATATCATATTTTTTCACCCAAATTGTATGTAAAGAACTCAATACAATATTTGGGAGATCATTAACACCTCAAAGGAAATTGCTTCTGAAAAATCCTTATCTTTCCCACTTTTATGTCACAATGACCCTGATGTATCTAAAGAAATACAATTCCAGAATATAACTGAGTTAATACTACCCTTCATTTTTTTTAGGGTCCAGTGGCAGAGCCTCCCTATCACCCAAGCTAGGTACCCAAGGTGCACCCTTCACATGGGCTGAGTACACCCTCCTCTTAGAGTTGAGCCTTGGTTGCTATTGGCAGGTCAATGGGAAGGATTTACCCAGGCCAGTTGGCTGCAAGGAATGGCTGTGACCACTTAACACCAACCTCCATCCTCCATAGAGGATGAGCAGTGCAGGGACAGGGTGGTGGTTCTCCATTGTGGTCTGTAGCTGTCCACTGGGTATGCTGGCTCTGGGTTTTCCTGGGTGGTGCAGGCCAAGGTCAGCCCCTACCTGTGTTTTCCCGGGGCCACACTTCCTAATCCTTAAAGCAATCTGAGATGGTTGCTACTTGTTCTGGACTTGGAGATCCCCAGGCAAAGCGAAGCTGTGAACCTAGGCTGGCTGCTGGGGCCTAGGGCCAGCTGTTGCTTGTTTGAGAGAATTTAGGAAGTTGTGAAGCATTAGCAAAGACCAGCCATTCACATGGAAAAGCAGCTTGGGTGAGCCTGCAAGTTGGGTGAGGTGGAGTCTCTGGGGATCTCCCAAAGGGGTCAAACAGTGTTAGCCAGGTTGATGGAATCTCAGATACAGCACCAGCTCATTGGCCCAGAAAAGGGACAATGGCCTCTGCTTACCTTGATGCCAGATACCTCATCCTCCCCCTGCATGCCACTGGTACCCCTCAAGCCACCATCCTGGCACCAGAGCCCAGAGAGAGTAAGTCTGAGTAAGTCAGTCCATGTGTGGATTCTTTAAGAGGAACTGCTTGGGGCTCTAGCAGTTTTTTCCACCAGCTCAGTCCCTGCTAGTTTTTGCAGCCAGAAGTTGTAGGGATTTATCTTCCTGGCACTGGAATCCTGGATTTGGGGGGCTGGTTTGAGTCTGGGACTCCTCACTCCTGAGATGTCCCTTCTGAATTTTTACCCACCCCATGTGGATGAGGGACCAGCCTGTTCCACATCTGTGTCCCTCCTACCAGTATGGATGGATGTGGTTTCTATAATTCTGTAGTTGTCAGACTTCCATTCAACTCAATTTCTGACAGTTCTGAGTGATAGTTGTTCTATATTTCAGTTGTAAGTTTGATGTGGTTGTGCAAAGAGGTGAGCCATATCTGCCTACACCACCATCTTGACTAGAAGTCCTCTCACTATCCACTTTAAATTGTCAGCATCACCCTATAATGTGGTACCTACATGGAACTTCATTCTGGATTGTAGTTACAGCCTAGGTTTAGTTTCTTTATTCATTCCTTTACTACTTTTTTCCTTTACTGCTATGTGCTGGGCTAATGCTCATGGAGTGCAATAGGACAAGTAGTTCTTTCCATCTTATAAAAGAAAGAACACAGCACAATGGAAAGATTTTAATATTAATTCCTAATAACTAGCTGGGTGACCTTGAGCAAGTTACTTAATTCCTTTGAACCTATGCTCCCATCTGTACAATGGAGTATTAACTCCTAACTGTATAGTATTAAATGTTATTGAGGTAACATATGAGATAGGCTTTCAATGAATGGTGGTTGTTATTATTATTATTTGATCTACATGTTTTATTTTGCATTATGATTATTATAGCCAGGTCATGTCTTTGGTTCAGAGTGAGCCTACAATTAATTAAAATGAGGGCCTTTTCACATGAGCTAATTCAAATATCCTCAAACATGTTCTTGTGAGATGTTTGCTTTTAACCTAAAATTGAGACTTAACATTCATTGCTATGAATTTTAATTTTTTTTTTCATTTTTATTCATTATTCCAGAACCTCAAGGACTCTGGATCCTGATTTCATCATCCAGTGTATTATCTTTTCATTCTATTCATTCTATATAATTGTTTGCTCAATTAGCATACCAAAATGCTCATCAGAACAGATTACGTGAACCAAGACAGAACCAAGATATTTCTTGACTCAAAAAAAAAAAAAAAATACTTTCCATGTTGACATTGGCCCATTGTTCTATCATTTCTCGTTTGGTTAATTAGCCAGCCAGGTGTCTGTGCTGCTCCAGTCAGTCCAGTGTGCCGACCTCCCCGATAAGACACAATGCACTTTGCCACAGATACTGCATATCTATGTCACTCTATTAGCCTACATTATCAAAAACAGACAAGATTAATATCGATCCCCTGCAATCTCCTATTAATGAACCCTATTTTTTAAGTACTCAAAAGATACCACCTGCTTAATTACCTACAACTAAGCCATTCTTTAATGCTGCCTAGAATTTATGTCAAACTCCTATACTTCCTAGAATCCAGGAATGTTGGATATCGGGAAAACATTTTCATATCTGCAGCGTCCTGCCATTTCTTTCAATTTCCTTTTAGTTATTAAGAGTCACCTACATTTTCTGATCACAGATGGAAATTATTTACTGGTTCCTTCCACTCATTTAGAGCAGCATTTGCAAACTGATGAATTTCAGGCAGCACCTGCCCACATAGGGCTGTTGTATTGGTCTTGCAGTGATTATTAAAATTCATTCTGAATGCCTTTGGACTGGGCATGCTCTGCTACCCCAGAATCCCTGCCTCTGTTCTCTTATGTGTCACCTGCTTCCTCTGTTTACTTGATCTGCCCTGCCCATAGGGATTTCATTCTCAGACCCCTCATTTAAAGCTTCAAAATCCTCCTCACCACCACTCCATCTGTCAGACTCCACTCGTTAGAAGTTACAGTTTGACTTTTCTTCTTGGAAGTTAACAATTTAAGCAAAGTGAGGTATACGTTATTCCTAGTGTCATCTTTTAATCTAAAATTATCTTTCCCAAGCCAATGGGCTTTATATCTTCTTTTCATTTTGCCTAGATTCAAAAAAGTGATAGACACATGACTATTAATAGTATATTCAATGTATAATTTTTCAAAACAAACAGAGACAGGAATAACTTAGAGTGTATGGAATTCATAAATAACAACAACAAAAAACACACAACAGTGTAAACCAAAAAAAGATGAGCTTCACCCACACCCTGCCAGATTTTTTCCCAATGGTGGTCTTTGGTATCTCCATTGATTGAGTTTAATTTAAGATTTTCTCCCTTTTTCTTCTCCAAGTTAATAAGAAGGGTAATTGGCTCAAAGGGAAGGATAGATGACCTTAAGAGACCTTAAAATTCAAAAATTAGGTATCAGTCTATGGATAAGCAAGAATTCGTTCTAGCTGTTCTGCATTACTGGCTTGTTTATTTTAAACCCTTTATTGTTATTGTTTATTTTAAACCCTTTCCTCCCCACGAGAGCCCCCATAATGGGGGTCATGTGCTACAGGATTGCTTCTACCTTTCATCCTCCACCCACACTCCTGCCAGCACTCCAGGGAACGTGTGAAATTTAGAACAGACATGGCCTGCCAATCCTTTTTCCTTTAACCATATGTCTTTTAACCACATTTTAAGGTTATCAGAAAAGAAAATGAATTTCTGGAAGACACCAATCCTTAAGAAATTATCTATTGAAGCTGAAAAATCTTCTTTGGAACGTTCTTTTCCTCATCGCATTGGCTAAAGAGGCTAGTCATCTTCTTATCTGGGCTTTTCACTGACCTACCCAAGGGCTCCTCCTGGCCGCCAGTCTTCTGGACTCCTAGGAGCAGGAGCCGCCCCTGCTGTGTCCCTATTGAGATTGTTTCCTGAGTTACTCTGAAATGAGCCACACGAGGTCTGGAGAGGTGAAAAAAGAAAGAAGAATAAAGAGTTTCTCCCATTCAACATCTTTCATTCCATAGTCCCTCTCCTTTGGTTACTTAGTCACTTCTAGTATCTGTCCCCTTGGGGCTTTTTACTGGCCCATAAATATGTATCATTCTTATCTCCATTTTATCTCCTGAGTACTTTGACCAGAGTCAGCTCCTAATGACTAACAATCATGTCCCAAAACTCCTGGTTTGTTCCTCAGACCTATTTATATCTGTGATGCATGCCCATTTACACTTAACGTTTCAACATTTTTCTTTAAGATTTTATTTATTTTTAGAGAGAGGGGAAGGGAAGGAGAAAGAGAGGGAGAGAAACATGTGTGGCTGCCCCACATACGACCCCCACTGAGAACTTGGCCCGAAACCCAGGCATGTGCCCCAATGGGGAAGTGAACCAGTGACCCCTTGGTTTGCAGGCCCCTGCTCAATGCACTAACCTACACCAGCCAGGGCAAGATTTTTTTTTTTAATTAAGGGACACACTTTAGTTATAAAACAAACATATAAATTTCTTGACCCTGTTCTAGCAGGCTTCCTTCCCCTAGTTCCTTGTTCCCCAAGACCACACTCCTTCACTCTTGGGGCTCCCATTGGGTACATCCTGTTTTCCCAAAGGAGCCTTTTCTTAGTTGAACCTCCTGTCTTCCTCCCATCAACTTGGGCCCCTTAGTCTCTATGTCCCATTTATGGCCTGCAACCAGATTCTGACTCTTTCGTTGCCTCCTGTAGTTGCCTTAGCTCTGTCTTTCACTTGCTAGTTTCCCTGCAGTGCAGCATCCTGGGGCTGAAGGGAGGTGAAATGTGGGGAGCAGGGTCCCCTCACAGTGCTCAGACTGATGATTGGCACAGATCCCGGCTCCTGGGGTCCACAGCATTATGGATGGGACAAGACAAATTCACACAGACTACCAAGTCCTGTGGAGGAAAAGGGACAGTGAGGTTTCTCTCTCAAGAGGAGACCAAGTCTTGGAGCACCTCAGCCACTCTCTCAAAAGGAGAGTACCTCACCCTTGCCTTGACAAGCTTTTATTGACAATTTAAGTAAGAATACAGGCTGTATGGTAAAGCTCATCAATCATTATCAGGCAGAAGTGATTAAACAATAGATAGCATTCAAAGAACTCTGAGGGCTTATTCTGAGTCAGGGACAGACAGTTAAAGGGCCATAAAACTTTGGGGGAAAAACTCACTTCCTGCTTGGACCCTTATCATTTAAATTGAGGGTATTAGCAAAGTATGTTTCATAGGATTTTATGCATTCTTTCTTAGGCCTGATCGCCCTAGGGAACCTGCCCTTTCCAGAACAGGGCTGCACCCACCTCCAGCATTGTTTCAGGCTTAAGTCAGGCAGGGGAAGTAAGGCAGCCAAAAGATTAGGAGACTTCTTGCAGACAGAATGAGGACTCAGACTATGTCAAAGCTGAGGGTTGAGGGTCCATCAACCCCTTTTTCTATAGCCCCCCAAGTCCTTCTCTGAAGGCCCCTTCATGACCATGCCTGTCTAGATCTTCCCTCTTTTGAGGAATCCTACCCATGATTGGCTAACCAAGTCATCCACCTGAGGCCAAGCAGGATGAAGAGAAAGGGGGCCTACAAGGAAGATAAGCTTTGTCTCCTAAGTGGTTTATGGTCCCAAGATCCTTACTCAGCCTTAGCCTTAGGGGATTACAGCTTCTGAAACCAGGCAGGGCAGTTCCCAACAGATGATCACAGGCAATTATGCTAAAAGAGCATCTTTATCTCTTGTATACCACCTTGTATTAACCAGCTCCAGGAAAGGAGGAAAGAGAAAACTATTCTGCCTTTTGTTACTCTGCCAACACCAAAAAGCTAAGGGGACCTAGTACCTAGAACATCCTAAGAAAAAGTCTCATTCTGCAGAAATGCATGCTCTGCCCTCCTCCTGACTTTAATGAAGAAGTATTTTACCCACTTACCCAAAGCTTATTGCATTGCAAAAAATGAAATTGCAGGACTTGCAAAATCAAACTCCATCAGCTAGATGATGAAAAAGTAAATTATAAGTCTGTAAGACACACAAACTTATTATTTTAAGTAATTTGTTTCTCAGGCTATGTTTATTCCACAAGACAAAGTGAAAGAGGGAAAAGTTGTATTTTCCTTCTGAAATAGCTGTGTTAGCTGGGTGAATAGTATTGGGTTTGCCAGATGCAGAGTTGCTCAATGTACAAGTCTTTTGAGAACATACCTGGCTATGGTGGCTGAGTGTGCCTGGACCCCGGGTCAGTGCTGAGCTAGTTATGGGGCAGCAGAAAAGAGCAAATGTCTCCCAAACCTTAGGCCCTGTGAAGAGAAGCTGAAAGATAAAAGAGCAGTCATTGGAGTGAGTTCAGTTAGGCAGGGTTGGGGGGTGGCTTTAGAGAGAGAAACAGAAATGTGCCCCAAGGCCTAGGAGTCACACAACCCCACCCTGACCAGCAGGAGAGGGAGGGAGGGAGGGAGGGAGGGA
The DNA here is from genome assembly GCA_004027475.1 of Anoura caudifer. Lineage (NCBI taxonomy): Eukaryota > Metazoa > Chordata > Mammalia > Chiroptera > Phyllostomidae > Anoura > Anoura caudifer. Next base: position 296,217 of record PVKU01000722.1, on the reverse strand, counting down.
AGGAAGGAAGGAAGGAAGGAAGGAAGGAAGGAAGGAAGGAAGGAAGGAA